>PVKV010010307.1:0-76366 GCA_004027835.1 Alouatta palliata | reverse complement strand
GACAGAGTGAGATTCCATCTCAAAAAATAAAATAAAATAAGTCATCAAAAAGCTTCTGTGGGCAGTAGGGGACGGGGGCGGTGAGGGGAGAGAGAGCATCAGGACTAATTACTCATGCATGTGGGGCTTAAAACCTAGGTGATGGCTGATAAGTGCAGCAAACCACCATGGCACACATTTACGCAGATAACAAACCTTCACGTTCTGCATATGTATCCTGGAACATAAAGTAAAATAAAAATTTATAATAAAAAAAGAAGTTTCTGCAGCTTAGGTACCTCTGTATGACCTGCCTTCTCTGAAGTTCAGTTTCCTCCTCTCTGACCTTGGCGTTCCTTCTCATAAAACAGGGAT
Source organism: Alouatta palliata (assembly GCA_004027835.1). Lineage (NCBI taxonomy): Eukaryota > Metazoa > Chordata > Mammalia > Primates > Atelidae > Alouatta > Alouatta palliata. The sequence goes on along the minus strand of PVKV010010307.1, from coordinate 76,012 downwards.
AAGAATGTCTCCATGTGCTGCGGTGATCTCACATCCAAGGTGATTATTAAACAGTATAATACATGTTGAATTCTCTCTCAGCACAGTATCACTTACGAAGATGAATATTTCATGTGTTTTTTAAATCTTTAGTTGATATCTGTCTCCCCTAGACTCTAGGCTCCATAAGGGTAGAGATCTTGCTTTCGTCCCTCTTTATCAGTGTGTCCCTAACACTAAGGCAGATCCTGGTACACAGTTGGTGCTCAATAAATGGTTGGTGCTCATTATGGGTAAGATAAATGCTAAGTGAATAGGTGGATACATGGACAAATTAACTGTTTCCCACGGGGGTGAGTGCTCCATACCTGGAAACACACAGGGAAGCATGAGAGCAGAGGTTGGCTTCATTTATTCATTCAACAAACATTGCTGGGCTGTCCACCATGTATCAGTCCTAAGGACTCACAGGGTCACAGCAATGAGGGAAACTGACAAAGCCCCTGCACATTCCAGTGGGACAAAAAGAAACAGGAAACAAATGATGATGTCTGGGGATGATGAGTGCTAAGAGTAAAAGAGGCATCGCCGGGAGCTGCAGAGGGACCCCATGTGATCTTGGAAAAGGTGCAAATGAAGGGGTGCTTGAATGCTTCAAGTTGGGGGATTTGAGAATCCCTTCCAGCTAGAAGATGATTTCCTCCCTCAATGACTTCAGAAGGAACTGGCGAGGGGTGGAGGTGGGGTCCCTTCTCTGGGTAGATTTGTGAAGCAAGAAGCTGAAATTGGACCAGACCACGTGGGTGCCCTATCTCCCTCTGCTCCACCTCCCTGTGCGATGCTGGAATTTTCACCAACTCCTCTCAACCTCAGTGTCCTCCGGTGTCCCCTCAGGACATGTACCCATGGCTGTCTTCACGCCCTGCCAGCTCTTTGACTCAGAGCCTGGGACTTCCGGAGTCCCTGCTGCAGATATGTCAGCCCTGACCGGGCAGCACTTCCTGCTGGCCTACTGCCAAGAGTGTCTCCTTGTAAAGCTAGGGTCCCATGGAAGGGGGGCGTCCTATTTTATGAAGACATGTTTATTGGCTGCGAGGCTGCTCTTGCCTGTACCCAGACCTTTTATAGCTCAGCCCTGCTGACCAGGTCAAGCCACCCAGTACATGAGGTTCAGCTACATAGTTTGTAGGGTCCAGTGCAATAGGAAAACACAGGGCCTCTGTTCTAAAGTAGGGGAAAAGCATTGCTAAAGGTATTCTCAGGCAAAGCTTTTTCCTTTCTTTGTGGTGCTGCTCTTGACCTGCCATGATTTTGTTGTTGTTTTTTAAATTTCCTATTTAATGCCACACTCCCTCATGTATTCTCAGGGACATTAGCAAGTGAGGGAAGATCATCACAGGCAACTAGAGGTCCCCAACAGTGACTTGGCATGTGAGCACATGGCTCTCATTCTTAGCTCTCTTTCCCACCAGCCGACAAATAGGACCCAGGGTGGAGAAGTCAAGTATCCACCTCCTCTTCCCTTAGGCCACTACCCCAAACCATGGCAGATGGGTAACCTCTAACGGCACTGCAATTTCAGTGCTTGGATGTGTTGAGTACCTGAACCAGGGCTGGGTGAAAGGTGCCCCCTTACCCACATGGCCCATGAAACATATGTCACTACTAGCACAGGGCAAGGACAGTCACTGCCCACCATGCCTCACCTGGTGATGCTAGGGGTGTGAACACTGAGCCCTGACTCTCCTTGCACTGGCACCCAGGCCCCTGCCAGGTGGAAGGCAGTGGTAGTCACAGCGGGGACAGGGAGCTGGAGGCTGGGCAGGGCCTGGCTTTCCAGGGAGTGAAAAGCAGATAGCCAAGAATTGTCCCAGGGAGGCATTGGAGGCATGTCCAAGTGCCCAGAACATGCCCCATTGTCCCACCACACACCACTTATAACATATAAATTCAAAGATAAAAATCACTAAGAACTTCAAGATGGTGACAGCCACACTACACCCCAAGCGTGGCACCCTTCTGAGTGCAGGCCCCATCCCTACGAAGCCAGCCTAACATGGGGGAATGAAACCAGACTGGGCCCTGCCACTCCCCAGGCAGTGGTCAGGGGTTCATTAAGGTAAATGACTTCAGAGACCCCACTCAATCCTGGTGAGCCTGGCTGGGTGCATGCTGGTCCCACCTGGCTGTGAATGGGCCCCAGTGGTAGGTGCTTTCTCTCAGACATCTTTGGAATCCCGCCTAGGAAGGGCAGATGATATACAGGAAAAAGAAAGATGCCCCTAGAGATCAACGTACTTCAGAGACCAACAGCTCCTGATCTCCTCCAGGGGCCTCTGTCAGCAAGAGGGTGATGTGCTGTGCCCTTCATGCTCCGGAACGTTTCTTGCAGCTCATCCAAACCACTTGCCCTGTCCCTCTTGGAATGAAGGTGCTGGCGAGATGCAGGCATCGACCTAAGCACTCTCCTAAACCTGTTTGCCTGGAGTCAGCTGGGTGTCCTGGAATGACCAAGGCCTACTTTCTCACCCCAGATTTACTTCCTTAATCATGGACAAGTCACAGAGCCTCAGTTCCCTTATCTGTAAAATGGGCACAATGAGAACCCATCCCTGTTCCCTGCTAGATTCATGAAGGCCAGAGGAGACGAGGTCTGTGAATTCAGATGAACAGCAGGGATGCCTTTCAGAGAGGAAAATCACGCCAGGGTCATCTGAAGGCTGAAGCATGGTCACAGCCTCACAATTCTGCCCACTCAGTGACTCGGGGGACTTTGCAATTGCTGGTCCCTTGGCCTAAACTTCCTTTATCCTATTCAAATGTCCCACAAGTCCCCTCTTTGGGAACCCCCCCCCAACCTCAATCACCATCTCACTGCTCTGTTGTGTATACTACCTGGCTTGGTAGAGTTATTTTTCCATTCCTTCTTGTGCCAGCAGTTTCCACTCGGATTCTGTGCGGCTGAGGGACAGGGACCGTGTCCCAGCACAGCAGGGGCCTCAGCACCTCACTCCTACCTTGCACGTAGAGGAGTGGCTGAATGAGCCAGCATTCTGGGAAACACTGCCCACGGCACACTTTTTAACGTAAGAAATTATAGTAATCATGTTGAAATAAAATGAGGGAAAAGAGAGACCATAAGGAGAAAAAAAGGGGGGCAAGGAGAAGTCCTGTCGGGAGTCTCCACCTGCTTGCCCTGCCTCCCCCAGCCCGGCTGTCAGGGAATCCAGGGCTCTCCTCCTGGAAATTGAGGACGTGGCACAGGTACGGCTCTATATACCGAGCTCCTGGGGTGCACCTGCCCCTACTCCCCACCCGTGAAGCCGGTGGAGTTTCCTGGGCCAGGTGGTCCGCCGGCCTTTCCCTTGGACGGGAGCTGCCGGATTTCCCGCTGGGAGGAGCTTCGGATTCGGCTGCCCAAAGGCCCCGCCTCTCTGAGGAGGAGTCCCGGGCAGAAGCACTCAGAGCAAATTGGTCCCAGCGCCTCCTTGCGTCCCCGCCCCGAAGTTCCCGCTGCGACTCCGCCTCTCGTGGCTCCCCTTGAGGCCCCCGAGGGCGCGGGGAAAGCCGGGGTCTGGGTCGGGAGTTCTGATTCCCTGAGGGCTCACCCAGAAACTGCTTGGTGACCTTGGGCACGTGGCTTGACATCGCTGGACGGGTCCACAGTTGACACGTCCGTGATAAAGAACAAAGGCAATGTTTTCCTTTAGAAGCCTTGGCGTGGGTTAAGGTAGACAGTGCCTGGTTGGGGGCGGGGAGGGAGCTTCCACAGACTCAGGCTCAGAGTAAGGGCTCACTGGGGGATGGGCTCTCGATTCTCCACGCGATGCCATACTGGGCACTGGCATAAATTCCTCGGGCAGGAATTGAAGTGTGAATAAAATCCCAGGTGCTGGTGGCGGCGGCAAGGGGCTGATTGCAAAAACAGAGAAGACTCTGGGACCCTTGTTCTGCTTCTGTTAAATGGGCACAGCAGACACCGCGGACGCAGAATTGAGACAATTATTCAGAGAGGTCGGGGGCGGGGATGCCTTCCTCTCTGGGTAGTTCATCCCTTCTCCCTTCTCTCCAGACACCCCTCACTTGCACAACCCTGAAAGTTCTCCCTACATTTTTCTCCCCGGGTTGCTCGCTTGGCTTCCTGGGTTGGAAGTGGGTCTAGCTGAGATCCTGGGCAGGTACCTTTGTGCCTCTGCGCAGCAGTGTGCTCCTGTGTGCAATGGGATAATATTCCTCCCTAAATCGCCCGGCTCTTGCGCGGATTAAATGGCACCACGCAAGCGGAGCGTTGAGCACAGGGTCTGGCTCAATACAGCATTCCCTGCCTTCACAGGTTTCCAGGCCTCAGTCTCCTGGGCCGCGAAATGGGCGCGGGGCAGGGCCTAGAGGATGACTGCGTTCCGGGAGCGCAGGCCGAGCAGGCTCGCACAGCTGGTGCGCAGCTGGGCCGCAGAAGCCACGCAGGGTGTTAGAGGGAGGGGAAAGCCAGAAGTTGGGAGCTGCGGTTGCCCCGGAGGGGTGGGGGTGGTGTCTCCGATGGACTACGCCCCACAACTAAGGCTGAGCTGGCCCAGGGCTGGCCAAGCAGAGTTCGGGGATTCCGGGCCCGCAGCTGAGCCGGGAGGATTCCGGGTGAGCTCCAGAAGGAAGAGAAACATGCATGGTCCCGCGGATGCTTCACCCTACAAGGCTGCGAAGTTTCTTCGGGAACCCTCTCGGATTTGGGGTCGGGGAATCACAGGAAAGGAGGGGAATCACCGAGGACGAGGCACAACTCAAGCGACCACCCCTGGTCCCGGCCATCGACACCTCCCTCTCCAACTGAGACCCACCGCCCCTTCTACCCCGCCCCTTCTTTCTCCTCCCGGTGGCCGCCAGAGCGTCACAAAACGCTAAGCCTACTCCAAATTCGCCTAAGGCCGGGTCCAGCCGCGCCGACCTCAGCTCTCCCTGGGCTTTTGCACTTGCCAGTCCTCTCTCTATGGGAGATTCCTTCTTCACACTCCGACCCCTCCTCACCCTTCAGGTCTCAACCCACAAGTCGCCTCCGCTGAGAGGCCTGCCTTGACCTCTCCGCCAAAAAGGAGCTCTGACTGTGCTTCCTGCTGCCGTCTCGTTACTTTTCGAGTTTGAAGCATTCAGCTCTACCCGAATTCGTGTCTGTTAGTGGTGGTCTTGTTCAACGCCGCGGAATGAATTAATTTAAGAAAGCTGGACTAAAATCGGGATGCCAGTTCTGTCCAGTCTTGCTGCCAGACCTCGGCCAAATCAGGAAACCCTTTTGAGCCTCAGTATCTCATCCGTAAAGGATGTTGGCTCATTGGTGACAATGGAACATCCCTCAGGCGACGCTTAGAGCACTTTCTCCCAGTGCAATGTGGGTTCAGGGATGCAGCCAGCACCTACAGTGAGGCAAACCTGACCATGGCAGAAGGGGAATTCTGCCAAGTACAGAGGCTGCCCTGGGCGCTGGCTTCCCTCATGCCTGCTCGGCTGTTCGATGCTTTCATGGCAGAGGCAGCCGCAGAGGTTGGTGGGAAATGCCAGTCCGGGACTTAGACAACTGTGTGACCTTTGGCAAGTCACATACCCTTTCTGTGCCTCGGTTTTCTCACTTGAAACAGATTGATAATAGAGCCTGTGTCATAAGGAGAATAAAAGAGGTGAAGGTGTCTTAATTCCAGGTTCAGAGTGGCGCACAGAAAATGGTGTTCCACCCTTCCTGGCACTTTCCAAGGACAAGTGGAAGGTCTCCGCTTCCACTCTGCTCATCTCTCTGGCCTCAAGGACCTCCCCTCGCCCACACGCACCCTCGGAGGACTGGAGCTTAAGGACTTTCAAATTCGCTGCGGTTAGCAGAACCTGCCAGCGAAGAGCACTCAGGTCACCATCCTGCCTCTTTGTTCCGGGCTGTCATTGGCGCTCCCCTTGTCACCGGGAATTCTAACAGCGTGCTGCCTTTGGAGTCACCCATAGTTTTCGCGGCATAAGCCCGGAAGTGATCCCGTTCCGAGGATCAGGAAACTGAGATTTAGGGGAGCCAGATGGTGGCACCCAGCAACGGCTGTCTGGGTTGGAAGCTCGCTAGCTGTGTGATTTTGTCTGAATCATTCAACTCTCTATGCTTCAGTCTATGAAACCAGTCACAATGGCACGTGCTTACCTCGTAGTGAGGATTCGTTGGCATAATCCGCGTGGAAAACTTGGATTCCAAGGTTTCTCATCTACATACAAGCGCTTACACATGTCAGCTGCTGGCACCCCAGGCGGAATAACTGAGATAACGTCACCACCGTCATCAAACTGGGAACGCAAGTGATGGAACAGCCCGTGGAGAGCCCTCTCCCTTTCATTCTTTCAGGACCTACCGGGGTCATGATTGTGCCCATTTAACGGAGATGGAGCTTGAGTCTCGGAAAACCCGGGAAGTGGGGGGCCCCACCCAAGGTCTCAGCCTGCCACAAACATTTCCTTTTAGTCGATGTAGACATTTCTCCGGTGGAGAAGCCCCTGCTGCCACGGGTAAGGCGGTGGGTGGGGGGAGGGGGGAGCACGGGAGTCGCCAAAGAGGAAAAGGGGGTATCTTTTTAAAAGCAGCGTCGTCAGAGAAACAGCGACTCAAAGCTTCCGAGTCCTGCTCGCCCTTGGGGCAGCTCTTCTAAAGGCAACACATAGGGAGCCTCAGGGGGTAGAGAAAGCGCAGGGCGGGTGAAGCTGGGAGTGGTCTCGCAAAGGGGAAGCTCTGGGGTCTTGCGGATTCTCCTCCCTCTCCCTAAACTCCGCAAACTCCGGGCCTGCTGCTGGGCTGCTGCGCCAGGCGGGCGCACGCACGCACTGTCAGGCCGGCCCCGTGCGTCATCAAAATTTGCACCCAGCTGCTGGAGGAGAAAGCAACCCCTGAGGTCCCACAGCCGCGGCTCGGATCCCACCAAGGTCTCCTGTCCTGTAAAGTGTGCAACAAAAGCCGCCATGTAGGGCTGCTGTCCAGCTCAACTCAGAATTAAGGGTCGGGAAACCCTTCCGTTTGCCCCTAATCAGACCCTAAATTGAGGGCGGGCCTTTGAATTCTCTTTTAACTAACCCCCCCACACACACACAAAGGCAGATCTTTATGCACCCCACCAGTGCGCTAGCCCCTGTAAGCCTGGCATTAGGGGCAGATTCCAACATCCAGAGGGAGAAAACCTAGATTTGAGCCCCATGTCTGAGTCACTGCCCGGCCTTGACTCTTTGGAAGTTTCTAGGAAGGTACAGACATAACCTTCCCCCCTTTGAAATTGATCTAAGGGCAGAACTCATAACCGATGTTAGTTGCTGGTAGTGACTTATTCCTTTAACAATAGAAGCAATTGTGACGATTCCACACTTTATATGGAAAAAGTGAGGCTCAGTGAAGTTAAGAAACTTGCCCAAAGTCACACAGTAAGTACCAAAATCAGGATTTATAAGTAGATGATCTGACTCCAGGCCCGCAACTGGACACCGTTCTAACGGTGGTCTGCCACTGCTTCTTGAAGTACTGCCTTCTCTATGCAGGGGAGATGGGATGAGCATTCCAGATCCACGCGCCTGGGTCCATGGAGAATGAGCAGGGTGTTCGGCCTGATCAAGACATTCGGAAACCCTCTGCCTAGGTGGGAGAAGGTGGGTGTGCAGGACCAGGTGGGGCAGGAGGCAATCCCAGAGGAGGAGCCTCAGGAGGAGAAAGGAGAGCTGAAGTCACTGGCTGTTCTTGGAGGGGCTCCCAGCGTTCCCTCCGGCGATTCTCCAGGCCTCCCAGTAAAAGTTCTGTGTCCAGGGATTGATCCCAGGTGCGTGGAGCCAGACTCCGGGCTTACCCTCTGGTGTCAGCAAAGCAGACCACCCAGAGCTGGACCGCCTTTTGCCTTATGCTCTGAGTTGTGCATCTGACTTGCTGGGCTGAGCTTCCCATGCCTTTCCTTGATTTCTCTCTCCCATGTATGTCTGCCTCAAGGGTCTCTCTCCCCTTTTCCCCCCAACAAATGTGTGTCTGTGTCACCAGAACCCCTGTAGAGATGTTAACGAGTGGACTTAAGTGTGCACGGTTGCCTCTATAGCTAGGGCTGTGGGTGTTGGAGGTGAATGTTGATTGTGGGTGTTGGTTTTGTGTCTAGCATATGTTGGTTGTGTGTGGCTGGGTGTGTTGGTGGTACGTGTTGATTTATGTGTTGTGTGTGTATTTGTCAGCCTTGTGTGTATGTGCTGGGTGTGTGCGGTGGGTGTGCGCATGGTGTGTGTTGGTGTCCGGATGTGGGTTATACATGTGTTTGTGTCATGTGTGTCTGTTTCAGCGTGTGTTGGTATGTCGTGTGGATGACGTGCCCTTGAGGCTCTGCTTGTCACGCAGGGAGCCAAGGCCAGCGTCCGGTGTCAGAGCTATAGCGAGCAGGCGCTGAAAGAGCGGGCTGTGGGCTGAGGGCCGCGGGAGGGCGCTGTGGGAGAGGCAGGCGGGGTGGAGGCAGGCTCCCTCTAGGCCTGGGAAGGGGGCGGGGTGCGCCGCAGGCGTGGGAGCTGTTGAGTGGAGCGGAAAATTTTCCACAGAAGTCTGGAGTGGGGCGCCGGGGGTGCTCTGGAGAGTGGGCACTTGGTGATGGCACTTGGGAGTCGGGGGCTTCCCAAGGCATCCGGCGTCGGGGCCCGGGACTGTTCCACCGTGGGGCACTGCGAGCTGCTGGGAGGGCGGGAGGGACGGAGCCTTGAAGGCCGCGCGGCCCCAGGGGCCTGGCCAGGCCGGCGCCAGCAGCCGATTTGAAAGGCGGCCGCGGCCTCTCCTCGCCGCTTCCTATTGTGCCCCCGAGGGCTCTAAGCGGGGCGCCGGGCGCAGGCCTGGACGGGGCTGGGGTCACTAGGGAGGGGGCAGCAGTAGGACTCGCACTCGTGGCCCCTGCCTCACCAGTAACTGTCTTCGCTGGGCCTCCTGCGCAATCTGGGCCTTCAGCCCCGGGTTCAGCGATCCGAGAAAGGAACCCTAAAACAAGGTGGTCTTATAGCACAAGGCCTCCAGCCCCACCCCAGCCTCCCGGCCCCCAACCCCTTGGGCCCCGCGGATCTACTCAAAACTCTAGGCTCCCTGGTTCCCTCTCCGCCAGGTAACCTCATTTCTGCCCCACTTCCACACCACGGACCGCTTTGGTCCTGACTGCGTGGCCAGAAGCTGAATTTGCAAAATGAAGCTTCCGTCTCCTCCCCAACAAAACCAAAACGTTTTCACAGTGTGTAGGGCCAGTGAGACGCCCCTCTCATTCCTCAAGGGACAGTGACTGTACGTGGTTGGAGCGAATGGAGTTAAATTCAGAACTAGGGCCCGGATTCTGCTCTCCGTTTACCAGTGAGACTAGCACTTTGGGGAGAGCTGCTAGGGCACCAGGTGACCGTCAACCAGAGGGAAATCCTCCAGTGGAATCCGGGTTGGAATTCCTGCAACGTCTTTTAACTGTGTAACCTTGGGAAAACCGCGACCCCTCTCTGAGCCGCAGTCCTCTGCGCTGTGAAATCTCCTAGGCTTGCTGGGAGTCAGCGTGAGCGGGAACTCCCGGCACACAGTAGGCTCTAAGCGCGGATTCCTCCATCACTACCTCCCAGCGCAGAAGGTGGCCACTCCGCCTGGTGGATCCAATGTTTCTGGCCAAAGAAGGAAATTGGTCCGTAAAGGAACAGGCCCAGGAAACTCCCGGCCACTCCCCCCTCGCTTGATAGACCAGGGAACCGAGTTCGAAGGACTAGGGTGGATGAGAAGCAGTGTCCGGAGCGCAGCCGCGAATTCCGGCCGGACCCGGCTGTCTGTGACTCTGGGTTTTTTTTTTCTCACACCAGCGCGCCGCTCCGATCTAGCAAACAATTATCGAGCACCTTCTGTGTGCACACCCTGTTGAGAGAGGGAATGCGGAAACAAAAGGGGGCGAACAACAGGCTAGACGAACAGAAACAAAAATGGGGAGATTAGGAGGCCCAGAAATGGAAGGAAGCCCCGATCCAAGGCCGGCAGCCAGAGGCAGAGGCGCGCACAGGCCGGGGTCCCAGGGCGGCTGGGCCCTTCGCACCCGGGCTGCGGCGCAGGGAGGGGGCGGGGAGGTGTGCCCGCCTTGCCTGCAGCTACAGCCTCACTGGAGCCGCGACGCGTCTGCAGAGCGCGAGCCGTTGCTCATTACCGCAATTACATTGCTCTACATTTGCCTCTACCCTAAATTGCCAAACTCCAAGGAGCCAGGAGGCCCTGGAGCCGGGGCCGGGGGAGACACCCGATCCTGCCCCGCCATTTCTCTATCACGGACGAGCGGAAACAAACTTCAGTGCTGCGGCCGCGCAGTAAGCCAAGAAAACTCAGATGCACCCCGTATTTCCTGGGTGCCCCCTCCCGCGCGGGGTCATGTCGACACTTCCCCCAAATCCTGAAGTGTAGGGGGAAGAGTCCAAGGCTCATTTCACAGACGAGAAAACGAAGGTGCAGAGAGATGGTGTGATTTTTCATAGTAAGTGGCGGGCTTGAGCCACGCTGAACCGCACTGGTTCTTCTGACTTCAAGTTCAATGCTAACCCCACGACGAGAAAGTCTCTAGGGTGTTCCAGAAAGGAACCCAGATTTGCCGGAGCCGGGTGTCCTGCGCGCTGTCATTCGAGGATTGCTTGATTTATAGAGAAAAGAGAAAAGAAACAAACGCGGCGAAGCACTTCGGCCCTCAAGCACCTTTACAGAGCTGCGTGGACGTGGGAGTCTGAGATCTTGTTAGGCATAGCTCCCCTTTTGGGGACGAAAATGCCCAGACCCGAGCTCTGGTGGTTTTGTAGAAGCTGCCAGGGCAAAGGCAACAGCTCCGGGGCTCCCCAAGAGCGGAAACTGCTCTCCACAGCAAGTTTTTCTTTCTTAAGGAGCGGGGTTGTAACAAGTTCATACTGCAGCCCCTGCCAGGGATGACAGAACTTTTGCCCGAGCTGCCAAGGCTGGACGATCCGAGGCCCAGGATGGCCGGAATGTGCCCGGCGCCCGCACAGAACCTACTCAAGGCGCGTTCTGGCAACCCTGGGTTCTCTGGAAATTCCTAGGTCGACCTCAGGGTCCTGGGTCTAGAAACCGCGCGTGCTGCGCTTGAGACTCTGTTTTTAAGGTCTCTGTCTGTGGAACTGTTCCCCCTCTTCCCAAGTCCAACGCCAGGTACCTAGGTTTCGAACCATCTTTAGGTCCCGGGCTTCCCCTCTTAATGGCTTATTGCAGACGGTCCGGCGCTGTCCTGCCTGGAGTTTGGGGGGGGGGGGGCACCGCGGGACAGAAGCTGGGGCAGGAGAGGGGTGCGCAGGTCTGCCGCGGCCGGAACTTGAAAGAGAACAGAGCCAGAGCGGTGCCTGGAGTTTAAAGGCTTCATTTACCAGGGGGTCATTTTCTGCATTCAGCGTCCTTGCAGAATTCCCCAGAAATCTAAACTTGGCGCGTGTGCAAAAATACTCTCCTGGAAGACTGATCTTAACCCACTGTGTAAAAGAAAAACCGAGTTTGTGAGCGTTTGGAAACAGGGCTCCTGTAGAGGACTTTCAAGGCCAGAGTGCAAGGTGGTCCTGGGTTTTCTGCAAAGTTTGTTATGTTGTGTTGTGCTTTTAGCGGCCAGAATAGGGGGTAAGAAGGCACTTATATTCTGGCAGCTCAAAATTAGTTCCACAAACCGCGTCTACACTGGGGTTAATTTAGAGAGGCAAAGCAATCGCTTCCATCCCCCACCTGGCCTCCCGTGGGAAAAACAGATTTGCAGAGGTGGGAATTGTCTGGATTAGCTGTCTACAGTCATCAAACCATTTGGGCGATTTGCTTTGTTTTCACAGACAGGTTAAAAGGAGAGAAAGAAATCAAGAGTTGGTTATGAGTTGCCCGAGAGTGTCGATTTCAGCTTAAAGTGAATTGGAAAATTGAGCCTAATTATCCTAGGTAATTGCTCCAATTCTGCACTTGACTTTGCTAATGCAGATCTGTCCTGTGTGTTCAAAAAGACACTCCCCTCTGTCCCTGCATACCCAGTTGTCACCTTTCAAAGCTGTTGGCACAAAACTACCATCAAACCAAAAAGCAACTGTACACATAAAGACATGGCAAGAAGCAAAATTAAAATAAAAGACTAAATCAGTAATTTTTGTAGCTTAAAATTAATTTATTTAACAAATATAGCTATAATATAAATGATAATAAAATTTCAAATATACAGTATATTACATAATACACACAATCCCTTCCAAAGGGATGTTTGAGAGCCACACAAATGTACTGTTAAATAGAAAGAGATTTTTTTTTTTTTTAATTTTACAATTGTGTTTCTGGTACTGGTAAGAGAGCGGTCCCTTCAACCTACCTTTGCAATCATCTGTATATTCCCTGCCCCCTAGAGCAAATGTTTTTTTGTTGAACTTCTCTTAAGTTTTCCAATGGAAGAAGCTAGGATTCATCTCCCTGGCTTGCTTCTCTCTTTTTTTTTTGCAGATTGTTCTCATTTCCAAAACCATCAGACACCAATTTCTCTGCGCTGTTCCTGCTTGGTGTCAGGACAGGGAACAGCTATGCTGGAGGCATGGCCTCTAGTTCTGTTCAACCACCAATTCTGCTGGGGACCTTGGATAAATTTCTTAACCTCTCTGCCCTCAGTTTCCTCATCCTTAACTCAAGAGTGTAGGTCTAAATTCTAGAATAGTGCTAAGGGACCCTTCCAGCCACTTTTTGGCAGGGATCAGACTTCGGAGAGTGAACTCAGGGAGCAAAGAGGTGAAACTGGAGCAGTGTGGGGGTTAAAGGGAAGGCGCCAGGCGGTGCCAAGCAGGGAGCACATGGGGGTACAGCACCAGGGCTGGAGGAATCGGCTGGCCTCACAGGTGGGCGATCGTGCGACCTTCTATGTCAGGTGGTACATGCTGTAGCCCACATGGGCTGTGTAGAGTCCCACAGGTGCCACGGGCAGCGCGGCGCGCTGGAAGGGGCCAGAGGCACCATAGAGCGAGGCACCCGCTGCGGCAGCTACAGCTGCGGGGCCGCCGAGAGGAAAGGAGAGGCCGAAGGCAGCCGGTGGCAGCATGGGCTTGGCGGCCATCTTCAGCTTCTCCAGCTCTGCCTCTTGTAGTCTCTTTGCCTTGGCGCGGCGGTTCTGGAACCATATCTTCACTTGTGTCTCGGTGAGGCTGAGCGAGCTGGAGAACTCCGCACGCTCGGCGATGGACAGGTACTGCTTCTGGCGGAACTTGCGCTCCAGCGCCAGCAGCTGCGCGGTGGTAAAGGGCGTCCGAGGCTTACGGTTCGTCTTGTGTTTGCGCAGGGTGCAGGCTGGGGGGCTCAGACGCCCTGGGGCCCAGAGAGAAAAAAAAGCAAGGGATTAAGAGAGAGGTGCAGGAGCATAATCAGCCCAAGAAGTAGTAATAATAGCCAAACAATAGCAGATGTGGATTGTCGCAGAGTGTCTCGGTGCCCGGCACTGTGCGAGGCACTTGAAAGATATTTTCTCCAATTCCCACTGCAACCCCACAGGGAAGACGTTCCTGTCTACTTTTTGCAAATGAAGAAATGAAGATTCCAGGAGAAAAATACCCATGTTGAAGGCCCGACGTCCACGTCTAAGGCCCAAACAGCTGGGAAGAAGTGGAAGCACCTTTGTAAAGCTGCCCTGCGACTTCGGAAGGCCTTCAAGGCAGGCCGCCTCCCACCGCCACGCAGAGGAAAGGTGGATGCTAATACAGGTGATGAAATATGCAGAAAGAGGCCCTGCACCCTACCCAAGGCCACATTTAGTTTCACGCGTTGGCCAAGCATTTACAGTACCCACGGAATGCTTCAGTGCGGGGCGAGGCCGTTCTGTGGCATAGAATCCAGATCAAATTCTATACTTTCCCCTGGAACGCTGGGCTCCTGTGGGATTCTAGGGGTAGTTCCCGCAGACCAGAGATGGAGGGAGCAGCGCAGACCTTCTTGGCGGGTGGGCTGTGGCCCCCTCTTCTAGAAATAGAAAGTATCATCGGGAGCGGAGAACCTGGGGCTGCTTTATTCTAAAGGGCTTTTTCTTCTGATTGTTTCACTCTTGGATTGCGTTCACCCCTGGCGCTAGGGCCCTCTGGCCCCACTCAAACATCTGTGTGTGTGTGTGTGTGTGTGTGTGTGTGTGTGTGTGTGTGTGTGTGTTGGTGGGGGTGGGGGTTGAGATGGCCTCTCCCCTCGACCTGTGGCAAAGTCAGCAGATACCAACATGCCCAGCTATCTTTTTCTTTTGCCCTCAAAATAAACCTTAAGGGTGGGCAGTGAGGAAGCATCAGAGCGCAGGACCAGTGCAGGTCAGGGATGGGGTCCACTGGGCACTGTCCCCGGATGAAACGTGGAGCAAATTATTCCCAAGACAGCCAGGATCACTTTGACTTTGGGGTCTTGGGGCCCAAGGCCCTAAGCGTTGGAAAGGACACTTTGCCTATGCAGCGGTTTTCCTGGCAGAAAGTGAATTCAAATTGAGGATGTTACACCACGCGGGTTTTGCTTAAGTATGCATTTTTTCACACTTCTTTAAAAATCAGCAACAACAAACAAACAAAGAAAACCCGATCCTTTGGACTCTCAGATCACCAGGATGTGAGTCAAACGAAATCTCGTGTTAACATCCCGCTTCTTCCTCGCCAGAGGCCACCGGGAGTCCGGGAAGCGCTTGGCCCCCAACTCGCTTTCCGCCAGGCCGCCTGAGGGGCAGGCGCCGAGGGAAACGTCACTCCCTTCGGCGGCGACAACCCAGCGCAGGGCCACCTTCTCCGGCCATTAGGCTCAGGGAGGGACTGGCCTTTCAAAGACGTTTACTCCCCAGATAAAAATCATTCCTCAGCAACACGCCATTGAATTCTGGCTGCTATTATGCCGAGCAAAATAATCGGAGGAAACGAGGAAAACTTGGGAATTTCCCGTGCTCCTGAAATATCACCGAGCGTGTTCTCTGAGTAGAGCAGCCAGGGGGCCGTCAGGCATTGGAACCACAGCCCGAACGCACCGTGGGCATCTGGAGTCCGCTTTAATGGCCCAGTCCGAGGTTCCGACAGGATTAGCGAGGGCGCCTTCCCCTAACTGACTTGGTGTCCCTCCCTCTCCACTGAAACCTGAAGGTCCCCACCCCTGAATCATCCATCTACCCAAAGCACCAACTATCTGCCACAAACTCGAAGGGCGTGGGGAGAGGTGAAATTCTGTTGGAGTTCTAGGCAAAGAGGTACTTGCAAGGGATGAGGGGCTAGGGGACACCAGGCTCCTACTGCCAGAAAGTGAAACTCCGCTTGCAGGGAAGATGTCCGCACCACACACGTTCATCCGCTGGGGTGACGGCGAGGAAACACAGTTTGGGATCAGAAGAGGGATCATGGACCCTGGGGTCGTTTGGTGGGAGCAGGAGGTCAGGGTGCCCAAACATCGGTGTCCTGCCCGTTAACTCCCACCCGCAGCGTCTCTGGACAAGGCGAGGAGGTCTGGAACCTTCTTCCTGGGTGGTAGTGGAGGGAGGCGCAAAACCCAGCTTTGCAGCCCACAGCTCCCTAACACCGACTCTAGGTACGTAGACACCGCAGGCCCGCACCCCGCCCGGCCCCTCCCTCGGCGCCTGGGTTCTGGCTACTCACTGGCCGGTGGCGGGGAGAAGCGGGGGCTCTGCATCCACGGGGTCCTCTCGGGCTTCTCGGGGCTCTCGGCTTTGACGATCGCATCTTCTGGCAGCTTAAGGAGTCCTCCCACCGAGAAATGGCCGAGCGGCCGCGGCGAAGAGGGCGCATCCGGGGCGCCTAGCGACCCGGGCGGGACGCCCAAGGGCTGAGCCAAGCCACCCGCCGCCTGCGCGCTCTCCGAGGCCGCCAGGGAGCTCTCTTTGGCCCCCGGCTTCCTGTGGTCGGCCATGAGCGCCTCCACGCTGAAGGGCAGGAGGGAAGGGGACACTTTGGGCTTGGCCCCCTCCTCGTCCGCGCCCATGGCGGCCGCCGTGGCCGCGGCAGCGCTGGGGGCCTGGCCCGAGCCTCCCCCCGCCGGCTTGGCGAAGGCGGAGTCCTCCACTTTGACACCGAGTGGCAAAGAAGTCATGTCAGCAGCCGGGGCCATGCAGAGCCGGGCCCCCCTCCTGCCGCAGCACGGGCCAGCCGCCGGGCATGGGCTTCGGGCGGGCTGGGAGCGCGGCCGGCCTCTAGGAGCGCCCGGGGCCCTGGCCGGGCAGACCCTTCCGCGCGCCCCTCCCGCCGCTCCCCAGCAGGCCCGCTCCGGCGCTCTGGGCCTGGCTCCCGGTCACCGCCGCCGCGCAGGCCGAGTTCCCGGGAGCACTAGCCCGCTGCGGGTCCGGCGGCGGCTCTCCAGAGAACTTGCTAATAAGGCGAGGCCAACGCGGCGGCGGCCAATCAGCGCGCGAGGGGGCGGACCCGGAGAGATCCATTGGGCCGCGCTCCTAGGGACTCACCCGGAGGCGCGCTGGGCCTCGGGACGCGCAGGGCAGGGCCCGGCCGGCGGAGGGCAGAGGAGGGGAGGGGGTACCCGGCAAAATTTCCTCCGCGCTGAGGCGCTGGCGGCCCCTCTCTGCGGGGGTCCCCCTAGGTCTCTATCTTTCTGTTTTCCCGGAGGATTTTCCCTTGTTCTCGCTCCTTCTCTTCTGCCCTCCTCCCTCCTCTCCTCCCCTCCTCAGCCCTCTTTTCCACTCCTCTTTTTTCTGTCCCACCCTTGCTTCTCTCCTTTACTGCTTCTTTACCTTTCTCTTTAGTCTGTGGCTGGGTTTCTCTGTCCTGCCTCTCCGCTATCTGACCCCCCACCTTCCTCAACCACAGTGATTTGAGTTGAGGTCATTTCTTACATATTCCTTTTATTTAAAAAAAAAAAAAATACGCATGGCTATTTATCCTAGGAGAAAGACATACTATTAATTTCTTTCTTACAAAAATAAATAAATGAATAAATAAATAACCTTCATTTTCTTCCTGTGCTGAAATCTTCTAAACTTTACCTGGAGGTAAAACTGGGCTTTTGTCTCTAACTCAGAGCTGGAGTAAAGTTTGCGGGAAGAAGCCAGGTTTCTGTGTTGCTAAGGATGTGAGAATACATAAGATTATCGAGAATCTGGAGTTGGTTTTCAGACGCGACGCGTATTTCCACCGCACCTACCCTCACCCACAACACCTATAGCGGCCAGCCAGGAAAAGGATCCTTTTGATACAGAACTTACTGAAATAAAACCAACCGAAACATCAACAAAACACCCATCTGGCCTTAACGTGACCTCAAACAACGCGTCCGCGAGAACAATGACACGTCCCTATCTCTGGGTCGCTGATCCTGGAGGGGAGAGGCACATTTGGGGGAGGGGACCAGGAAGAGAAGACAGTTCTTGGCGGTGGACTGTCCTACGGGACTTGAGAACTTTTATTTTGCCAATTTCGGAGAAAACGTGGTTTAGTTTGCTGTTAATGGAAAAAAAAAAAAAAAAAGGAAAAATGAGGCAGGATCAGGGAAGTTGCAAGATCTATGCGAAGCGGGGTCGGGGCTTGGCCGTTTTCTGCGCCTGTCGCTTTATGGCCTTTCCTCCCGCGGCCCAGGCCAGCGGCTCTCAGGGAGTGAGCGGAGGTGATTGGCGGCTCACCCGGCCCTGCCATTGATGACTGCGGGGTTCTAATCTCCAGGAAACACAAGGGGCTGCCGTGGCCATTTAGGGGTAATTATCCGAGCGCGGAGGGACAGCGAATTCCCTCGACTTTTAACTGGGCGCAATAAAAGCTGTAGATTAGGGGCGTCCAGATTAGGGAAAATGAATTAGAGCGGGAACTTTATTACCCGGACGACGTCCGGGGTCCGGCGGCAGGGGTCGGGCTGCAGACTCTGGAGCTATTGGCAGCCTCCCATCTGTCCACAGGCCCCCGAGATAGGTTCAGCCCTGGGAGAGTTCGGAAATACCTGCATCTGTGAATTTTAGGCGCATCTCCAGGTTTCTAACGGACCCAAAACTGCAACTCAGGCACTGGACAGTGTTTGGAGCTCTGCTTCCTGTCGGGCCGGCTGGAGGCGTGGTGCTCCCGGGCCCCGGAGGTTTGTCCGAGAGGGTACAAGGATAGAAGAGCTAAAGACCCAATTTTAAAGCTCAGCGAGCTGAGGCTGAACAAGGCTGTAGGGCAAATACCTTGCTGGCAGCCCAGCCAGGACTGCGAACTTCTATTGCTCCCTTTCTAATCAAACTCTCGCTAGAACAACCCCCTCCGCGCCCAGCCAGAATCTCACTTTGCGGCCAGGTTACAGCGGGAGAGGAAACAGAGGCCTATCTGCTTTTGGGAGCAACACTGAAAAAGCGAGCAGTGTGCCTTTTCGAGTCTTTGTTTTGTTCCGCCCTCCCCCCCCCTCCAAATGTTTTGCTCCCAGATCTCTTCAAGAATCTGATCTGATACAGCTAAGAACTTTTTCCCTAGAAAAATGCTCAGCTACAAAAACACAGTACAAGCCACGGTGCAGACAACTTCAGGGGCTCTAGACCCACTTGGAGTTCTCCAGTTAAAAACCCCTGCTTTAGGGCTGAGCGGGGCTCGAACCCAGAGAGTGCAGCCGCAGGGTGCAGCGGGGGCTGGTGTGGAACTTGGCGACCGTCGCAGTTGAGGAGCGCAGAAAGGCCTGGACTCGGTCGCGGGGCCCGGCGGCCGGAGAAGGGCCGCATCGCTAATTGCGGGGATAAACAATCTGTCACGATTCCTCGGCGCGCCTAATAGGCAGACTAGGATGTTGTTTTAAGGCGCCAGCGGCGGCGGGATCAAAGGCTGCAGCCGGCTCATGGGCCCTTGAAGTCGCGCCCCTGCCTCCAGGGAGCAAATCGCCTGGGCCCGCAGCCCCGGCCCCGCAGCCCGCCCCTTGGCTTCCCGAGCCGAGTCTGAACGCCACTGTGTCTTCTTTAGGTTCGGCCTGGGTTCGTGTCTGCTGTCGCCCCGCGCGGCAGGTTAACCGCGTGCAAACGTTGCTAGGCGAGGAGAGTGCATCTGCAGAGAAGGGAGTTCAGACTCGATTCCTTCTCGGAAGAGCGCGGCTCTCTCCCACTGATCTGCCCCTGGATTGGGAGGGAAAGGTGCCCGCGGTCTCAAGAGAAAGGAGTCGGAAAAAAGAAATAAAATGTCTGTCTGTTTCCCAAGGCGTTGTTTGTTCCCGCGGGCGGAAAGGCACGAGTTTGGGGGCAGTGAGATGCAGCATTCTCTGAGTTATTTTTTGTCTGGGCCTTTACCGATTTCCCGGCCCAGGGATTCAGAGAGCTGGCAGGCCCGGGGGCTGAGCCTGTTATCTCGCCGCCAGCTCCAACCTCAAGGCGCTTGTACCCCCGGCATTTCTCCGCGCTGCCGCTGCAGCCGAGAAAGCCTGGCTGTAATTCATGCCTGGCAAGGGCAGGGCTGGCCCGCAGCAGATAAAGCTCCGGGACTGGCGCTCTGCTTGCAACCTCTAGACTTCCCTCCCCTCCCCCCTCGCTTCATCTCCCGTCATTTTCAGGCATCCTAAAGCACTCCCCGCCCCCCTATGTAGAGCGCCTCGGCATTTCGGATCTTGAAGACGGATTATCCTTCTTATACTTTCTGGGCAACTAAACTGATAGTGGGTTTAGGTGTTTTGTTTTGTTGTTGTTTTTTCCTAAAATTTTGCTGGGGTTGGGGGGATGGAAGCAGGGGTGGTGGTGTTGCTAGGTGTCCACCACCCCAGTGCAAAGATTAATTTTTAGAAGGACCCCATTTTAAAGACGGTTATCACTATCTGGGTATTGCTGCACTGATTGGAAGAGCTGGCTTCTCACTTCGGCGTTTGTCGTCGCCTCTGTCGAGTTTTTGTTTATGCCCCCTCCCCCTCTTTCCACTGCATTTTGCGGCCTCTGCCCAGGAATCCCGCGTGCATTTTTAAAAATGTGCAGCTCAGTGGGATCCCCCGGCAATTAGCGAGCCCCAAACAGTCCTCTTTAATAGAATGAATGTGCTATGAAAACCGATTACCCGGAACGATTTATTTTGGTGGGAATTCACCAATCGCCAGGAGGGCGGCGGAGGGGGAGAAAGAGGAGGTATTTTGTCCCGGGGAGGGGGTGGGGTTGACGGGCAGACAGAAAGCACCGACAAGGCGTCTCCCAATCTGCAGAGGGGGCCTCCCGACCCCGCCATCTCCACTCTTTTGGCCTCTGTCGCCTAGAAGTGAGGGGCTGGGAGTCAGGTTCAGCAAACTGTCTGGAGTCGCTAACTTCGGGAGGACTTCACAGCTTTCCAGAGAAAAACTCCGAGCCCGGAGAACTCCAGGGAGTCTTCAGCTACTGGCTGAAGATTCACAGCACAGACCCGGAGAAAAACAGCGTTCCGCTTTCAGAAGACCTGGGCAGAACTTGGGCTTTTCAGGAGTTTTGGGTGCCTCCTTTTCAACGCCAAGTCAAAATACAAACTATTTGTGAAAATGTTTCCTTCTTCTTGCTAATTCCTCCTCAAAGTGGGTGCAACTTTTGCGGTGGTACAGTCCTAGTGGGGTGGATTTCACTCGGCGCCAGGGCGAAATTGTCAAGCCCCACTCCAGGCTTCTGCCCCCATTCCGCCCTTCCCCCACTTTCTGCTCTCCCTTCTAGCCCAGACCGGGGCTTCCTTGTGTCTTTAAATTTGGAAGGGGGTGAGCAGGGCCAGGATCAGCAGAAGAAGAGAGCCCCAACCTCCCCCCCACCTCTTCAAATGGCCCAAATTAATGTGATCGCGACGTGAGGGTGCACTTGGGAAGATGAAAGCAGAGGCCGGCCGGCTCTCCTAGAGCTCCATAATTATAGATAATATATCCCATTTCAAAGCAATTAGACCAATCAGGCGTAACGAACCACTTTGCTGCCGACGAATAACAAAGGCGCACGGTTATTTAAGCCCGGAGATGTCAGGCAGACCCCGAGGCTCCAGGGTCGACCAAACCTCTTCCAGCCCCGCTCTACCCACCCCTGGTTGAGGAAAGCTCGCCCTTCTCCCCTCCTGCGCAGCCCGCCGTGGGCCCCCTCTCAGTTCCCCGCCGTGGGCCCCCTCTCAGTTCCGGCAGGGGATTGGAGGGAATGCGAGGGAGAGAACTGACATATTGAGTTGGGTGTCAGGCCCCTCATCAGAGGCTTCACAAACTTTATCTGTTTTAATCCTCTCTACTCTGTACTCTGGGAGGTAGGTATTATTGTCTGCGCTTTTTTTCTTCCAGATGAAAGAACAGAATCAGAGAGGTTAAGTGTCTTGCTCAGGGTCACACAGCTAGTTAGTAGTGGCACCGGGATCTGTTCGCAGGTGGGTCTGAACGCCTGGAATCCACTCCCTTCACTCCTTGGTGCAGCCTCTCTCGGGGAGCTTCCAAGGGACGAAATGCACTAAAATCTAGCGAGTAAGGGCGATGGATTACGCCTGTAATCCCAGCACCTTAAGAGTCGGGAAGATCGCTTAAACACGGGGTTCAATACCAGCCTGGGCAAGATAGAGGGACTTCGCCTGTACCAACTTTTTTTTTTTTTTTTTTTTTTTTTTTTTTTTTTTTTTAAGCCAAGAGTGGTGGCGCGTGCCAATGGTCCCGGCTACTCGGGAGACTGAATCGGGAGGATCTCTTGAGTCTGGGAGGTCAAGGCTGCAGTGAGAGGAAGCGAGACCCTGTCTCAAAAAAAAAAAAAAAAAAAGAAAGAAAGAAATTGAGAAAAAAAAACCAGAGAATGCTATTTTTGTGGAACCTTCACCCCCTCCTCCCGGCCCCAATCCACAATATGGGTCTTCGGTCCGGTACTAAGTCCTTTTCTCTTATGCTCCTCCCCCTCCTGCCCACCACCTTCTTTGAGAGTCCTGAACACTGTCGAATTTTTCCATGAATTTAGGAAATGTCGAGGATCTCAGGTCTCTCTGAGAAGAAAACAGACTCAGGACTTCGAGCCAGGTAACCAGCTGAGGGCGGAGGGCCATTTTTCTAAGCCTCTGTTTGTGGTCTTTGAAATGGGCGAGGACGGGCAGGAGCACTGGTCTAGAGACTCCGGAAGGCGGGGAAGCCCCCGCCCAGGAGGCGCAGAGCCACGGAGGGTTGGGGAGGGTTCTTGTGTGGACACTGAGACGAAGAGAACCGAAGACCTCCCGGCGCCTCTGAGAGATC
The DNA here is from genome assembly GCA_004027835.1 of Alouatta palliata. Lineage (NCBI taxonomy): Eukaryota > Metazoa > Chordata > Mammalia > Primates > Atelidae > Alouatta > Alouatta palliata. The sequence continues at coordinate 53,922 of PVKV010010307.1, read as the reverse complement.
CAGATTTTGAGTGAAACTGAAGACAAGTTGGGGATGCCGAGAAAGGCCAGAGCTGAGGCTAGAAAAGAGGGGCGTCCGGGGAGAGAGTTTCCCCTGGAAAAGCCACCCCCGCGCCCCAACTTCGCGGGGGCAGCTGTAGGAACTGTGCGGGGCTCGGGAGCCGCCTCTCTGCAAAGAGGCGGCCAGTAGACGGCCGGGTTGGTGAGGGGAGTCTCATATTTTTCTAGGACTCAGGTTGGTCCCTGGCTTTCGGCGACATTCCTTGCCTGTATCCTTCTGTCTGTCTGCCTGCCTGCCTCTAAGTCTCTGCTCCTAACGCGGTCTCCCCTCCGAGTGCCTCTCTCGGTCTCTGTGGGTAGGTCTCGCAGCCTCTGTCTCTTCCGCTCTCTGCACTGTCTCTCCAGGCGCGTGGCTCGGTCCCTTTTTCCCTCCCTATCTCTCAGTGGATTTCTCTGGAAATATCTCTTGCCTCCCCTGCCCTTCCGCCCAAGTTTAAGTCTGAGTCACTGCTGTCAAGTCACTGAGAAGCTGCTGAGATTCCAGCACGTTCTTCCTGGAGGCAGTCTGCGATTTCTGGAGCAGCCGGCGCACCTTCGCGAGAAGCAGTAAAGCGCCGGGTCGGCCCAGGCAGGGGAGGGAACTCCTGCTGGTGGCTTCTCGCCGCCTCCCCTTCTAGGTCTGGACCGCGCGCTGCACAATCCACTACCTTCCCCCGGGCCGCACTGAGACCCAGGAGGAGTGGCCCAGGCCGCAGCAGGCCGGGCTGAGCTAGGAGCCAGCAAAGAGTGATTCATATCCACCGTCCCAGAACACGAGGTTGGGAACTGAAGGGTGGGAGCGGGGCAAGGCAGAGGATCCCGAGGAGCGGGAAAGGGTCACCGGGAACCCACCAGGGAGCCCATCCGGGAGCCGCTGGAAGCATCAGACAGCGTCTGTTTTCTGGAGGGACAGCTGGCTCAACGTAGTGCACCGAGGGCTGTACCCTAGCCCGTTCTCTTTTGGCCACTGGCTCCCTGTCTTAGGGGCTGAAAGAGTCACAGCCCCTTCCACCTGGAGTCCCCACCCTCTTGTGCTTACCGCCCATACCTCAGCCGGCCCAGGACAGGCAGCAGCAGGCCTACGCCCTGTATCCTTGGGCCTGGCTTTCCTGTCCTTGAGCGAGATGAAGGGGTGTTCACCCTACCGGAGGGCCTTTCTGGGTGGAGAACAGAGGTCCAGAGGAGACAGCGGCTGGGAAGCCTCCCGCATGCAGTAAGTGCTCAGTCAGTGCTCACTGAGTATGAAGAGAGGAAGGGGAGAGTCCGTGGAGTTTGCCTTCAGTCAAAAAACCAATAGTGAATTTCACTGGGGAAAGTTGGGGAGCTGGAGAACCAATGGCCCAGGGTCCCTGAGACCTCGGTGGGACCTGGACAAGTCTCTTCCCTCCCTGGCCTCTTTCCCCAAGCCACGACCTCTTGCTCACCACAGCCCCCACCCAAACCTGGGTTTGCCATGGAGAATAGGGCAGTCCCTCCCCTTCCTGGGGTGGGGTGGGGGTGCCGTGTAACCTTTTTGTCCTTCCACTTTTCTGAGCCAGGGTCAGCTCACCAGTCACTGACTGGGCTGAGATCAAGCTGAGGGACTGGGGAGGGGAGAGGTGCAATGCTCATGCTCACTCCTCCGCAGGCCTTCCTTTAGGCCCAGGTACAAAACAAAACGAAACAACACAGAAACCAAAGACCGCCGGGGCTGCAAGAAACTAGACATTTGGCGCAGCACCCATCCTCCATAGAAAGGGAATCATTTTCCCAGCGGTCTCTGAGCCAGATACTGGCAGAACTGATACTAAGTGCGAGTTTCCCAACCGTGAATTCAGTGCTCATCCTTCCCGTCCCCAGAACGGTCAAGATACCTGGGGCATCCCTCGGCCTCTCTAAGCAGGAGCCACCTGTGCCATGTGGCCGGTGCCTTCGCGACCTATCAGAGGGCCATGCCAATTCGTGAGGACTGGGATGCAAAAGGCTGTAAGTGTGGGGCACCCTGAAGCACTCTGGCCCAGTAGGTTCGGAGAGCATCTCTTCTGCTCCCTGCTGTGGGCGGAGGGTGCGGCCCGGGTTCCGTTCTTGGAGCTGGGGGCTTGGAGAAACCCCGTTTTGACTACGTGCCCCTCCGTGCTGGGTGCTTCACACAAACCACCACAGTTAATTCTTACGACAGTCTCGAGGTGAGCAGCCCACTTTCCAGATGAGAAAGCGGACACTGCGGGAGTTGGAGCGGCGAGATCCTGGCCGCGCAGCTGTGCGTGGGGAAGGAACATTAGGGCTGGAACCTGTGGGCGCCGTTACGCGGTCTCCAGTACACCACGCGCTGGAGGGGATTGTGGTTGTAAGCCTTCCAGCCTCTGAATGAGGTGGGTTGGCCCTGGGGGTTGCAAACGACGCGGGCTTTGGTTTTTCCCCCACCGCGAAGTTCGGGGAGGTTCGGACTTCCTTGGTCCCCCAGGTCTAGAACGCTCGCAGGTTCCCTGGGCACACGGAAGGGGCAGGACCGCGATACCCTGCGAAGCCCCGCCCCTCCCCACTGGGCTCCGCGGGAGGGGGTGGGGGTCCCAGCCTCCACCTCCGACCTGGGCAAGTGACCATTCCCGTATCTCAGTTGCTGCGTGCGTGTATCGGACCTGCTAAACTCCACTCTGTCTTCCTCCTTGAAGTTGTGTGAAGAGCCGAGTCTGAGGAAACTGGAAAATCGAGGAGCCGAATACCAGGATGGGAAAGACTAGTTCTCATTAATATAGCATGTATTAAACAATTACTGTGGCCAAGCATTGTTCTGCGTCCTCAGCATGTCTTAAGGTACTTCATCTTCACACCAACTCTATTTTTATCCCTGGGTTATACAGGAGAAATTGGAGTTAAATAGTTTACACGAGCATAAAACAAGACGTCTCCTGGTGCTTGGGATTTTCAGTGTGCCACACTGCAGGAAAGAATCCCACTTCGGAGACTGCCTGCTGTGGACTTCCTGATGAGAAAAGGCAGGGAAGGCTGCTTCCCGCTGCCCCAGTGCCGATCCCCCTGTGTGGCCATCGGGTGGCTCCCCAGAGCAAGCCCGTGTGGGTCCCTGAGACCAGTACGAAGCCTGACATGAAGAGTGGACCTTAGAGGGGGTCAATGACTGACTACCAGACAGTCAACCCTTCATCACCCAGAGCACTCCATCCACACAGGCAGCTACATCGGGGTGGCAGGTAGGGCCTGAGGGCAGAGCCTGGAGGTCAGGGGTGAGGACAGTCCATCGGAGTGTTGGTCCCAGATTTTTTGAATGACATTTTAAAAAGAAAGCTGAAGTCATCCCTCTTCAGTCGCTTATTTTCTGTGTTTAAATTTCCTTTTTTTCCAGACAGGGTCTCAATCTGTTGCCCAGGCTGGAGTGCAGTGGCACAATCCCGGCTCACTGCAGCCTCAGCCTCTTGGGTTCAAGCGACCCTCTGACCTCAGCCTCCTGGAAAACTGGAACCACAGGCTCAAGCCACCTTACTTGGCTAATTTAAAAAAATCTTCGGTAGAGCCTGGGTCTCACTATATTGCCCAGGCTGGTCACACACTCCTGGGCTCAAGTGATTTTCCCACCTTGGCCTCCCTAAGTGCTGAGATTACAGGTGGGGAGAACCTGAGCCTGGCCTAAATCTCCTTTGAACTTGAAGATGGGTCTAGCTACTCCTTCCTCCACAGAGAAGGAAGCTGAGGCCCAGAGAGGTGAGGCAACATGCTTAGTGTCACACAGAACAATGTGTGTGGCCTCCGAGCCCAGTGGCTGTCCCCACAAAGCCAGCCTGCCCCTGCCCTAGGCACCTCCCATGGCTGCTTGCTTCATCACTGGTGTCTAGGGCCGAGCTGTGGGAGTGGAAGGTGGGCTGGGCATCCCCTGGGAAGATGTGGCAGCAGTTCTGAGACCCCATCTTTCCAGGAACCAGGTTTCCCTCCCTGGGTTTTCTGGTGGAGGAGAGAGAATTATTCTCCTGACAGCCCCTCCCCAGTCTAGGGTGCTCCCAACCCCCTCTAGCTTCTCCTGTCCCAGCCAGGGTGTAGGACCACCCCACCCAGGTTTCATCCCTCGGGAGACCCCTCATCTGATCAAATGCTGGGCCCTCGGCCACAGTCCAATTAAGTGAAAATAGATCTGGCCTTATCAGATTCAGGCCTCACTCCCACCGTGTGGTCCCCTCAGTGGCCCAGAGGGTCCCTGTCTGTTTGACGTTCCTGCTCAGACACATGTGTTTAAACAGATCCCTCAGGGCCTTCAGTAATCTGAGCCAGCCTGGAGTGCAATTGCCAGGTAAGGGACAGTGGTTCAGATGGTGGGTGGGGCAGCCAAAAGCACAGAGGAGGCAAAGGTGGTGTCAGGAGAGCAGGGTGAAGCCACCCTTTGAACACAGAGGAGTCTCTGGATTGTTCTGTGGGTTCAGATCCTGGCTCCACCCCTTTCAGCTTTGTGGCCCTGGACAAGATACTGACGTTCTTTGGGCCTTGGTTTCCCATTATGGTGACGATTCGATGACCATGAACACTTCTAAAGTTCTAAGAGCTACGCGAGCACAGCCTGAGGCCTCAGTGATCTGAAAATCCAGGTGCCCAGCAAGTCTTTTTTGCCATCACAACAGCCACGGGAGGTGGTTACCACTGTGCTGGTCTATAGGCAAGAAATCCAGGGGCCAGAGAGGCCCAGTGACTGAGATGGGCCACTGTCTAGAGACTGTCCCCACCCAGGCTTGTGGCCCCAGGCAGGTATTCTTTCTAACCCACCAGGCCACTGAACAGCTCCTAACTCAGGATCTGAATCGAGATCCAGACCTGCCCAGTGTAGGCAGGGGCAGAGCGCAGCACATCTGGGGATATGGGTCCTGGGTCTTTTCCTCCTCCCAGTCCCAAAGTCCTGACTGCGGCCTCAGGACTCTCCAGCTGTCCTCCCTTCCCCCGCATCTCCCATTTCCCACCACCTCCACCCGCATGTGTCTCAATCCAACAGCCACACTCTTGGATTGTGGTTAACCCCACATGCCAAGCACACTCCTGCCTCAGGACACCCGTGTGGCTATTCCCTCTGCCTCACATGCTGTTCCCGCAGATATCCTCCTGATCCCTCACTGCCTTCAGGGTTTCTGCTCAGAGAGTACCTCCTCAGAGGATGCTTCCCTGACCTCCTTCACTGAAATAATAGACACTCCCTCTTCCCAGCCTGGCAATCATTTCTGAAATCCTGCTTTAACTTTCTCCAGAGCCATCCGACATTTATTATTCTCTCTGGTTAGTTGTTTCTCTGTCTCTCCCCGTTAGAACTTCAGCCGCACATAGGCAGGTACTTTGTTTTGCTCACGGATGTCCCCCCAGTACTCAGCACCGAGCTCAGCACATACTAGATCATTAATAACATTTTTGAAAAAAAAGAAGCTGAGTCTTGCTATGTTGCCCAGGCTGGTCTCAAACTCCTGGGCTCAAGCAATCCTCCTGCTTTGGCCTCTCAAAGTGCTGGGATGATAGGCGTGAGCCACCGCACCTGGCCCAATAAATATTTTGAATGACTGAATAAATCTCTCACATACTCACTGTAACCTCATGACCTCTTTAGCCTCCGTTTTCTCATCCGTAAAATGGGGCTAATGAGTCTATGCATCTTATATCGCTGTGAGGAATAAACTAGAGAAAGCGTGGGAAGTGCTTGGTGCAGTGCCTGGCACCAAGGAAAACTACAGAATTCTTTTTTTTTTTTTTTCCTAACTAAAAAAGGTGAGTGGACTTCCCAGAAGGTCTCTGCTCTCGAGTGGAGTTGGTGCAGCAGGGTCAACCTTGGTTCCAGGTTTTTACCATTCATCTCAGAAGATAAAGCTATTTCCCATCCTGTATTTTATCTGAGCCTTTCAGTGATGCTATGAGCTGGCCAGTAGATGTTTGGGTCTTTTTGCAAGTGGAAGGACAAGGCCCAGAGAGACCAACACACTAACTCGAGGTCACACAGCTCGGCAGCTCCTCTTTCACATTCCTGAGAGGGTTCTCTCGGCACCACTCTAAGTCCTCATCCAGGGACTGGAAGCTTGTGGCTGACATCTTTGGACCTTACCTATCTGAGACAACAGGTTCCAAAAGGGTGGCCCCTTCGACAGGGACCGGGCCAGGCACTCTCCCTCAGAAAGACTCTGAGATTGAGCTAAGGCTGGCCCTGGAGGTGTGAGCCTGGAGGAAGGGTCGGAATTTGGCTAAGCAGGTGCAGGTGAAAGGGCAAAGGCAGGGGTGTCCAGGGTGTGAAAGGTGCGGGGTGTCCAGGGCGTGGGTGACCCCAAGGCTCCGGCAGCCCACCCTGCTCCTGGCATTCCTAGCAACTCAGCCTTTGGTCAGAGGAGGGCAGGGAGCAGTTATGGGCATCCATGGACTCCATCTCCCCTATAACGATAGTCGTTCCAGCTGCCTGCTCAAGTCCTCATTTTCTTGTTTTTTTTTTTTTTTTGAGATGGAGTTTCGCTCTTGTCTCACAGCCTAGAGTGCAATGGGGCGATCTCGGCTCACTGCAACCTCCGCCTCCCAGGTTCAAGCAATTCTCCTGCCTTAGCCTCCCAAGTAGCTGGGATTACAGGCGCCTGCCACCACGCCCGGCTAATTTTTGTATTTTTAGTAGACAGGGTTTCGCCATTTTGGCCAGGCTGGTCTCAAACTCCGGACCTCAAGTGATCCACTCGCCTCGGCCTCCCAAAGTGCTAGGATTACAGGTGTGAGCCACCTTGCCCGGCCTCATTTTCCTGTTTACAACTCTTCCAGAAAACAGAAGTAAGCTCAGCACGCCCCTGCCCGCTTCCTAGGCAGGAGTGCCAGCTCTGTGTTGTGAGTGCAGACAGCAAACCCTCCCCGGGTCTCTTTTGGGGCTGGCAGTGATCTTGGCAGCTCTTGGCAGTGATCTTGGCAGTGATTTTGGTTGCCCGTAGCGGGGGGGTGCCGTGGAGTTTCTATCTTGAAAGGCAAATTTGGGTTGACATTTAGGCTTCACCTTCACAATACAAAGAAAGGCGATGAGAACAGAAGGCAGGACGTGATGCTGGCTTAGTGTGAGGCACTGCTAGTATCTCACTGAATGCGCCCAACAACCCGGACACCCAGGCACTATGAACCCATTTGATAGATGGGAAAACAGAGGCGAGAAAGTCTGCAGTCTGTGGCAAGATTCCTCCTGAATGGTGTTTGCTTCTCACAAGCGAGGCACTTGGAGAAAATTAATAGCGTAACGATTACCACCAGGAAGCTTCCAAACACCTACAAGGGGCAGGCTCCTTACACACATGACCTTGTTTAATCCTCCCGGCCACATGGGGTTTGTACCACAGTCTCCGTCTGACAGGTGGAGAACATAATGGGGTGACCAGTCACTCACCCAAGGTCATTCAACTATTGTGAAACAAGGGAGGACTTTAGCCTCTAAAAGAGTCTCCTCCAAGAGGAAGCTGCCCCTTTGTGGGGAAGACTAGGCAGGCGTGTGAAACTATAATGAAAGGAAACAAACATGTTTGTTGCCTTTTTCCCTGGCAGGAAAAGCCCCCTGGGATTGCCTACTTTCCACAAGTGCAAGGACATCAAAGGTGGGGCAGAACTGCTCTGAAAGCCCAAGCCAGGGGCTGTGTCTCCACTAGGGAGGGAGCTGGATAAAGGGAGAGAGAGGGAGGAAGATGGAGCAGGAAAAGGAGGAAATGAAGATTCATCAAAGCGCCCCCTCTCCTGGCCCCCCAGGGGTCTGCTGTGCCTAAGTGGGGTGGGGACCTAGATGGGGTTGGAGCCTTCAAAGAGGAACCCTTGAGGAACTCAGCCTACTGCTACTGAATGTAAGGCTCTAACATGGGACGTTCAAGGTCTCCCAATGAAAGTTTTTAAAAAATCAGTGCTTGTAGCTGGGCGTAGTGGTTCACACCTGTGATCCCAGCACCTGGGAGGCCAAGGGGGATGGATCACCTGAGGCCAGGAGATCAAGACCAGCCTAGCCAACATGGCGAGACTCCCATCTCTACTAAAAATACAAAAATTAGGCAGGCATGGTGGCATGTGTCTGGAGTCCCAACTACTTAAGAGGCTGAGGCAGGAGAATCGCTTGAACCAGGGAGGCAGAGGTTGTAGTGAGCTCAGATTGTGCCACTGTACTCCAGTTTGGGTGACACAGCAAGACTCAGCTTCAAAAAGAAAAAAAAAGTCAGGGCTTGTGATAATGCCATAGAATTAACCATCTTGCTGGCTGGGCCAGTGCTTTGCTGACCTGATGCCATTTACTTTTTTGTTGCTGTTGTTTTGAGATGAAGCCTCACTTTGTTATCTAGGCTGGAGTGCAGTGGCACGATCTCAGCTCACTGCAATGTCCACCTCCCGGGTTCAAGCGAGTCTCCTGCCTCAGCCTCCTGAGTAGCTGGGACTGCAGGCCTGCACCACCACACCTGGCTAATTTTTGTATGTTTTGTAGAGACAAGGTTTCACCATGTTGTCCAGGCTGGTCTTGAACTCCTGACATCCAGTGATCCACCCATCTTGGCCTTCCAAAGTGTTGGGATTATAGGCATAAGCCACCGTGCCCAGTCCTCGTTCACTCTTTCCATGCCAACCTGTGAGGTGGGCACCGTGGTCCCACAGCTCTGGGAGAACAAAGCAAGTCGTTCAGCACAGTGGCATCCCCTCTGCTCATTAGGGTCTGTGTGACTCCGGGGTGAGGGCTCTTTGGCCCCACCACACGAGACTTGGGATCGAAGTTGTCCTCTTAGGAGGCGTATTCATTTCCTAAGGCAGTCCTAACAAAGCAAAGCAAACGGGTCGGCTGAAAGCTGCGGCCACGTGTTTCCCACAGTTTGAGTGCTGGGAGTCTGAAACCAAGAGACTGGCAAGGCCGTCTCCCTCTGAGACCCTCGGTAGAACCTGGCCCTGCCTCTCTGGGCTTCGGTGGTGGCAGCAATTCCTCGGGGTTCCCTGGCGTGTAGCTGCTCACTCCAGTCTCTGCGTCTGTCTCATACGGCGTTCCCTCGTGCGTCTCCACATCAGCGTCCCTCTGTGTGTCTGTGTCCACATTTCTTTTTGTTTTGGAAACAGAGTCTCGTTCTGTTGCCCAGGCTGGAGTGCAGTGGTGCAATCTTGGCTCACCGCAACCTCTTCTTCCCGGGTTTAAGCGATTCTCCTGCCTCAGCCTCTCGCGTAGCTGGGACTACAGGTGCCTGCCACTGCACCCAGCTAATTTTTGTATTTTTAGTAGAAAATACATCATTATCTCCACTGTACAGATGAAACAGAAGTTTAGAAACGTGCTGCTGCAAAGGTTAAATATGAAACAATATCTGCTGGATTTCAAAACCAACTACCATCCCCCATACCACCAGGGGTTGGGGTGGGCAGGCAAGGGTTAAGGCTGGGGGGAGGTGGGCCCTCTAGGCCCTGCTCATGGAGGAGGAGGGCTGAGTGGGATGCCAGTGCTCAGGCCCTGTTGGTTGCCGGGGTGCTGATTAAGATGTCACAGAAGATTATGCTGTCAGGTGCAAGAATCACGCTCCAGGAGGGATGGCTGCTGGGCTGGGAGGGAGGTTACCCTAGCAACAGAGACGGCCCATCCAAGCAGTGCAGCGTCACAGCCTGGTGAGAAGGGCTTGGGGCTCAGCATCACCTGTCCTGGATACAAAATTTGGCGCCTTGGCCTTACAGCTGGGTAACTGTGGGTAAAAACGGTTCACCTTCCGAGATTCCCGGCCTCATCTCTGAGATGGGGGCATCGTTCCATCCCTGTGTGGATCAAGTGATAGAAGCCACAGAAAATCCCACGTCTCTGCAAACGTCTGCTTCGGGGCTGTCCCCTGGAAACCCCAGGCAGGCATTAGCTCCAGAGCTGAGGCCCGGGCATGGGCAGGCTTGCCCAGAGGTGGCAAAGAAGTGGTGCCAAGTCACCTCGCTGCCGAGACTGAGGCGCCGGGAATGCAGGGTCACCTGGTGATGAGAGGCCCTGTCTGCAGCCTTCTTTGTGCTAATCAGCGGGGGGATCAGTGACTCCTCCTCTGAGTCTCCTAAACTTTCTGCACAAAATAGTGTTGACCCCAGCACATACTCACTGTCTGTTCAGTCGCTGTTTTTCCTATGCAGCCACAAAACATGTCTCTTTAGATGCCTAGACCCGGCACACGGCCCAAGTCAAGGTTGAGTAAAGGGAAAGATGAAGGGAGGGTTTTCTCACATTCCCGCTCTAGTCCTTGGAACAAATTTCTTCTGTCACAGAGGAAGAAATATTCCTTCTGGAAAGCTACTCTTTGCCTGTGTCCTTAATTCTGATCTTCTTTTCCCAAGTCCACCCACCATCCACCCGTGTCTCCACCCACCCAGCCAGCCAGCAGAATGTGGCTGAGTGTCTGTCTCTGAGCCACATCCTGTGCGAGGCCAACAGACCCAGGTCAGACTGGGATCTTGGTCCTAACTAGTTCTCACTCAGTCTTGCAGAGGTGAGGGGACGGGAACCCAGATCCGTGTGGTGCACTGTAGAACTCGCAGGCTGTCCCGGACCACGGACACGGCAGAGGAGGGAGAAATAATGTTCCACTCCGCAATTGGGGGAAGCTGGAGCAGACAGGGGCCTCTCTCTGAAGAAGGAGGATTCGGGCACAAGAAGTGGGCAAAGAGGCAACTGGGGAACACCCTTGTCTTCTACAGCCCCTACTCATGCTGATGTCTCCCCTTCTTTGCGGAGCCCCTCACGTGGATTCAGAGAAGTTAAGCAACTTCCTCTAAGTCACCCAGCTCGTAAGTGGTAGAACTGATTGGAGAAGCTCAAATGCCAGTCTTCAGTGGGCCTTACTAGACCACTTCTGTGTGTCTCACTCAGCCTATATTCTGTCACTCTGCGTCCTGTGTCTTTTGTCCCTCTTGCCTGCTGGAAGGCCAGCTCCATGAGGGGCGGGTGGTGGGGGGGCTTGCCTTGCTGTGCTCTGTGCCTAGCACCTAGAAACTGGTGGGTGCTCTGAGACATCTTTTTAAGATGCTATGGATGCACCAGCCCCTGTTCTGACCCAAAGGACTGTTACCTGGTCCCCAACCTGCCTTCCACTCTCATTGAAGTTCTGATCTCCCCTCACCACTCAGCTACCTTTTAACTCTGGTCCCTTGGCTCCGCAGCTGGCCCCTCAGCCAAACGTCGTTCAGGCTCCATGTCTCCTGGCCAGGGCTGGCATCCCTGCTGTGCAGTTCTGATCATCTTAGGAGCCGCGCACCTCACAAGCAGATAATTGAAAAGATTACGTGAGATGGGACTCATGCGGGTTGATTTATTGTGTGTCATCCCGACTTCAGGGTTTTTATTAGAAATTGAAGAATGGCTTTCCAACTTGAGGCTGTGTGTAACCTCCACCAGTCCTGCAAACCAACACTGGCTCCCAGGGTGGCTGCAAAGTCCCTGCGCACCAGAGCTGTGCCCTGCAGCACCCTTGAGTGGCTCTCACTGCAGAAACAGAGCCCCCCTCCCTCCCTCTTTTCCTTCCTTCTTCCTTTCCTTCCTTCCCTCCTTCCCTTCTTTCTTTTCTTTCTTTCCTTCTTTTCTTTCCTTCCTTCCTTCCTTTCCTTCTTTCTCCTTCCTTCCCTCTTTCCCTCCCCTCCCTCCCTCCCTCCCTTCTTTCTTTCTTTCTTTTTCTTTCTTTCTTCCTTTTCTTTCTTGAGTCTTGTTCTGTCCCCAGGCTGGAGTGTAATGGCATGATGTCAGTTCACTGCAACCTCAGCCTCCTGGATTCAAGCAATTCTCATGCCTCAGCCTCCCGAGTAGCTGTGATTACAGGTGCCCACCATCACACCCGTCAAATTTTTATATTTTCAGTAGAGATGGAGTTTCACCATTTTGGCCAGGCTGGTCTTGAACTCCTGACCTCAGGTGATCTGCCTGCCCTGACCTACCCTACTTTCATTTCTCCCTCCCTCCTCTCTGGCCTTCAGAGAATTGGTTGAGAGTGGGCACTCAAGCTAGATTGTCCAGATTAGTGGGATGGGGAGGAGGCTGGACTTAGAATACGGTGTGCAAGTCCAGCCTTGTTAGAATGTGGAGGCAAAGACTATGTGGAACCCGCCTTACAGTCTTAGCCATCCTCCAGGGTCCAGCTAAAAAGCCCTCCTCTGGGAAGCCCGCCTTGATTCTGCTTTTTCCCATCTGGAAGTAGCCCCTTTCCCGGGTGTGTCCAGAACTCTTGGCTGGTGCCTATGTTTGTAGCGCCCGCCCTGCTTGCCTGGCACTGGAGTGGCTGTTCATCGTCAGTCTCTTCCGTCTCCTTCAAGGCAGAGGCTCTGTTGGTCTGTGAGCACAGAGGCCAGGAAGAGAGGGATGATGCCGGGCAGCAGGGAGGGTATGGGGTGGGAGAGTGGTTACATGATGTATTGGGCCTCATAGGCCGACAGGAAGATCAGTTGCGGACAGGTCCAAAATCCAAATGAGATGACCACACAGTGAGCACAGCGTTTAGCAGCTGGGTGGCATCAGGCAAATCACTTGACTTCTTTGAGCCTACCATTCCACAATTATTTCTACGATGAGATGTTTGCACCCACCTTACTGGGCCAGCAACATGGTCACCTGCTGACTTGACAGGAACACAAAGCCTCAGGCCCACCCCTGATCTGCTGAATCCGGAACTCTGGGGTGGGGCCAGCAGCCTGTGCCAAGGGTGCCATCCACTGCCTTGGAGCATTGTTGAGAGCAGTGCAGGAGAGAATGTAGGTGCAGCAGCTGTCACAGTGAGGCCACGGGGACTCTGGGATCCCTTCCTCTGTGCTGAGATGACAAGGCACGAGGATGCTTCTGATGGGGAAGACCTGGCCAGAAAACAGTGTGTGTCCTGCAGCCACGGGGCTGGGCCTGCAGCTCCAGAAGCCCACAGAGCAGCAGAGTGCCCGTCCCTCACCATGCACAACTGGGGCTCAAGGAAGGAAATGCACCCTCCGGGTGGGGGAGGACCCTGGCGGGGGACTCAGACAGCTGGTGATCTGCTGCCTCCACATGTATTTGGCTCATTCCTGTTCACGGAGAACTGCCTTCCCCTAGAGGGATGGACAGGACATGCTGCTGCCCTCAGCAGGGCTGGGGCCTGGGAGGTGTGTGGTTCACAGACACCAGATGCCCAGGTAGGAGGGGAAGGAACAACTGTTTCTAAGTCTCCCCTGTGGACTAGAGACACAGAGAGAAGGCCATGTGACCACAGAGGCAGAGATTGGAGAATGCAGCCACGAGCCATGGGGTACCCAGAACTGCAGCAGCTGCGAGGCCAGGAGAGAGGCCCGGGCCTGATCCTCCTCTCCAGCTTTCAGAGAGATCATGGCCCCACCAGAATCTTGGTCTTGGACATCTGGCCTCCAGGACTATGAGAGTAAATTTCTGTTGTTTGAAGCCTGCCCATGTGAGATGCTTGTTACATCAACCCTAGGAAATGAATTCAGATTTTGTTTTAGTTCCTGAGGAATGCTGTAAGGAGGGTCTATGAAAGTCCCCATTACACAGATGAGAAGGCTGAGGCTCAGACACGTTAACCGCCTTCCCCAGGGCACTTAGCATCAAGGGGACACCAGGATTCCAGCAGTGCATGCTCCTGGGGTGACTGTAGCTAACAGCCTCCCCCCACCCCAAACCCTCTTCCTCCTCATTTCCACTCCTCCCTGCTCTGCTGGGTATTTCTCGGGGGTCCGTCCACACTTTAGTGTCTGCACGACTTGAAAAATCAGTGCTTAGACCTGAATAACTCCACTCCCTCGATGGCTTGGTCCCTCTCTGCTCAAACTGTAGTCCCCAAACCAACATCAGCAGCCTTACCTGGCAATTGGCTAGGAATGCCTGAATCCTGAGGCCCCTCCCAGAGCCCTGAAATGGAATCTGCATTTTATTAAGACCCCAAGCAACCAGAAACTCTCTGAAGTCAGCACAGCCTACAGAGCCCTGTGACACCTATGGCTCCCTTGGCGTTGGGCTGCCCTGGCCTGCCAGGGACTCCAGAAGGACACGGCCCGGCAGGGGCGAGGAGCAGGGGCAGGGCCAGGAGACAGGGCTCTGTCTTCTCAGGGTGGAGCTCTCGCTTGACTCCTGGCTCTAACACCGGTCGGCTGTGTGACGCTGGGTCAGTTTCTCAACCTCTCTGGGTCTCGCATCCATATTGGTGGGTAACTGAACTAAACTCCTTCAGAGTGTGGCTGTGAACACTCAGTGGGTTCTCTCAGGTTACAGCTGGGTGCCCCCAAGTGGGGCTTTCATGGGGAAGGGGTTGAGCTGGAGAAGTTCCTGAGACTTGCGGGGAGGCGTCCTCCAATCCCCACCTTTGTCATCCCTATTGCCATCCCCGCTGCACAGACAGGCTCCTTCTGATTTCCAGCGAGGGGCCCTGAGGCCAGGGTGAAGGCTGCACAGCCAGGGGCCGCCGGGGAGTCCTCTCCTTCTGGCTGAGCCTGTGACCACTGGCTCCTGCCTCGCCATCATCTTCCAGGTCTTTGCTCTCCAGCCCCCTTTGCCCATTTGCCTCTTTTTCTGTCTGGTCCCAGCACCCCTGTACCCCCTCCTTCCCTTCCCTGTTTCTGCTCTCCTGATTTTCCTCTCTCCCTTCTTGCCCCCACCTGCTCTCAGGGGCACACACAGCTGGGAGCTGGGGCAGGCGCCCGGAAGCAAAGGCCTCTTCCTGGTTCACTTTCTCACAGGCGGATCCAGAGCCTCGGTGCCCACGGCTTCCTGACAGCTTTTCATCCGGGTCATGTCAACGTGTTTGCTGAAACCAACTGTGGGAGACGCGGGCAGCTGGGCCCAGCCCCGACCCGGCCCAGCCTCTCTGCCTTCTCTCCTCTCTCTTCTCCCTCTGCCTCTCCGTCCCTGTCCCTCTCTCCCAACTGTCCCTTTTCTTGTTTCTCTCTGTGTGCCTGTCTGTGTCCCTGTTTCTAAGTCTCTCCCTCCTTCCTCACCATGGAAACTGATTTTAATTCTGATCTCATCCAAATGCTTACAAATAGGAGGAAAAACCCACAGGGCTGGAATTTGCGCAAGGTAGCTCTGTCAGTGGCTGCGCTGGAAGCTTGATTTCCTTCCTCTGGAGTAGGGCAGGGTGTCCCTTACAGCCCCCCAAATGGGCAGCCTGCAATGCCGTCTCGTCACTTTCACTCCTAGGCCCCAGGCCTGAGCCCTGGAGTTCCTGGGTACAGGAGGCAGGAGGGACTCACGCCAAGGCTGGCGGCAGAGGACCACGTGATTTAGGCGGCTGTCCAAGGACTGAGACCACCCTGGGCTGCTCCGCATCTTCTGGGGTCTCTTATCCAGCAGCAGCAGCGGGTTTATGGTGACCAGGCCCAGGGGCTCTGGGGAGGGCTGGAGTGAGGAGTGCTGCCCTGAAGCAGTGCAGACCTGGAGGCCGGCAGGCACATCCAAACCTGTTTGCCTGATTCCTGCTCCAGGAGCTCCCTGGAGACACAGTTGTGGGGGAAGGGTGGCTAAGCCCGGCCTCTTTCATCATCTGGGACTTGTCTCTTTCTCCATCCTTCCCCCTCCCCTGAGACAGACCTGCTATCACTTCAGTCCTTTCAAAGAGAAATGCCTTCTACTTCCATTCCCTATTCAGTTCTGAGGTTCAATGAGTCAGGATTATGATTTACAAGATAGGGGATAAGCTTACCTGGGCTAAAAGGCTTGATTAGGGAACTAGAGGAAAAGAGGGGTAGTGTTTCTTGCCCCTGCTCTGGGTCTTAAAAATGAATGTTTTTATTCTAAGTCAATCAGCCACAGTTTTGGTTTGCAAGCTCCAACTCTACTGGATACCTTCCTCCCTAAAACACACACCCACTCACACACCCATCACACGCATGCCCAAACACATACACTCACATCCGCATCCATGCACACACGCCACAGGCACGTGCTGCTCACACACATGCTCATGTACACACAGCCAGACACTCGTGTGCATACCGAGGCACTCACACACATACATAAACACACACGCACTCATGCACTCAAATACACACATGCATACACACACAACTCACACTTTCATGTGCACACACACAGACACACACATTCACACTCATGCACTCAAATACACACATGCATACACAAACTCACATCTCACACTTTCATAAGCACCTGCACGCACACACTCAAATAAACATACACTGACACTCATACGCTCAAATACACACATATACACACATTCATACACAAACTCACATCTCACATTCATGTGCACACACACACTCATACACTCAAATGCACACATATATACACACACAACTCACTTTCATGTGCACACACACTCAAATAAACACACACTCATGCAATGAAATACATGCATACACAAACAACTCACACTTTCATGTGCACACACACACAAACACTCATACACTCAAATACACATACACATACACAAACACACAACTCACACTTTCATGTGCACGCACACACACACTCAAAACACACACTCATGCACTCAAATACACACATGCATACACAAACACATATCTCACACTTTGATGTGCACACACACTCAAATACACACTCACATTCATACACTCAAATGCACACATGCATACACAAACTCACATCTTACACTTTCATGTGCACACACAACACAAACACACATTCATATGCTCAAATGTGCACATGCATACACAAACACACATCTCACACTTTGATGTACACACAGACACTCAAATACACGCTCACATTCATACACTCAAATGCACACATGCATACATAAACTCACAACTCACACTTTCATGTGTGCACACACACACACACACACACACACACACACACACACACAAAATATCTTTGGCTCTAACATAGCAAATCTATAGACACCCAAGGTTGCTAAAGCTACCGGGAACCTCAGAGGCCCTCTGACCCAGGGATGGCAAACTCACTTGGTCTGGGACAGGTTGACTTGGGCCAAGTGGGACTTTGCTGACCTGGATAAGACTGAGGAGGGAGGCAGCCAACACTCTGTGCAGCCACAGGGCTGTGTGGGAGTCCTGACCCGGACTCACCCTTTCTGCTGGTACTGTCAGAGAAGCTGGATACCTGAATTTTTACTAGAAATAGCTCATTTTTAATTTTTTTTTCAAGAAAAAAAGAAACATCCCCAATTTTAAATGCTAGCCATTCATTCAGCTAATGGCAAGAGCAATGGTTCTTCAGTATAGATCTGTCCTTGGGGCAGCTAATTTAGGACCTCTTAGCAGGGCCTGTGTGCCCATTTCCCAAATAGGGTAACTGAGATTCACAAAGGAAAGTGGCTTTTCCAGGGATTCTCAGGAAAAGATTGACCTAATGAGGAGTAGAGCCAACATCTTTTGAGGTTTCTCAACCATTGAATCTGGTAAGTGTAGATGGTTCTCCAAACAATCAGAAAAAGTTTAGCAAGGCAGTCACATGCCTCCTTTAACCTAAAGTTACTACTGCAACAGCACACATGTCACTTACCTAGACTGTCCCATCTAAAGGAACTCCCTGTACCTGGCTCCTCCATCTCTTGTTACCCAAAAGCCCTGCTTTAGCTTCTTCACAGCAGTTGTCATGGCTGCAAGTGATCTTCGTTTGTCAGCAGTTTACTTTTCATTGTAGCCAACAGTGCTATTCTCTCTACCTCCAGGAGAGAATGGGAGGATAGCCATTTCTTGTCCTTCATGAGTGGATTCAGCTAAGTGACTGTGGGCAGAAGTAACTTGTGTCACTCCCAGATAAAAGATTTAACAGCCATTTGTGGTTGGGCATGGTGCCTTATGCCTGTAATCTCAGCACTTTGGGTGGCCACAGCAGGATGATCATTTATGGCCAGGAGTTTGAAACCAGGCTGGTCAACATAGTGAGATCCCATCTCTAAAAAAAGTTTTGTTTTTTAAATTAGCTAGATGTAGTGGCATGCATTTATAGTCCCAGCTACTCAGGAGGCTCAGGTGGGAGGATCACTTCAGCCTAGCAGGCTGAGGCTGCAGTGAGCTATGATTGTACCACTGTGTACCAGCCTGGGTGACAGAGCAAGATGCTGTCTTAAAAAAAAAAAAAGCTGTTGTAAGATCCTCCAGAATACTTTTTCCCATGGGCATGGTGGTCTGCAATATTCAAGAGTGGACTACTCCAGCAGTCTGGTCCCTGAGTAGTAAGCAGAGGCCCCCTGGTCACCCATGGTAGACATAGAGCATAAGCAAGAAATAGACTTTTGTTATTTTAAACATGGAGATTGAGGGATTGTTTGTTACAGCAGCATAACCTATCCTACCTGACTGATACACTTAAAAAAATTAAAGACAATTTTTTTTAACAGTTTTTGGTTCACAGCAAAATTGGAAGGAAGGCACAGAGCTACCCCACATGCCCCTTGCCTGCACATGTCATAGCCTCCACCATTATCAACATCTCTACCAGAGTGGTATATTCATCACAATTGATGAACCTATGACACATCATTATCACCCAAAGTCCAAAGTTTATATTGAAGTTCACTTTGCTGTCATACATTCTGTGGGTTTGGGAAAATGTATAATGGTGTGTATTCATCATTGTAGTATCATGCAGAGTATTTGCTTTTTATTTATTTATTTACCATTTGAGACAGGGGTCTCACTCTCTCACCCAGGCTGGAGTGCAGTGGCAAGATCACAGCTCACTGTAGCCTCGATCTCCTGGGCTCAAGCAATCCTTCCATCTCAGCCTCTTGAGTAGCTGGAAGTACAGGCATGCACCAACACACCAGGATAATTTTTGTATTTTTTGTAGAGATGGGGTTTCATCGTATTGCCCAGGTGGGTCTCAAACTAAAGAGCTTTAGCGATCCGCTCACCTTGGCCTCCCAAAGTGCTGAGATTACAGACATGAGTTACCTTCCCAGTCTCAGAGTATTTTTGTTGCCCTAAAAATCCTCCATACTCTGCCTATTCATCTCTCTTTCCCTGTTCATCTCTTTCTTGCTTCTAACTCCTGGGAATCACTCGCCTTTTTACTGTCTCCAAGTTTTGCCATTTCTAGAATATTATGTAGTTGAAATCATACAATGTGGAGTCTTTTCAGACTGGCTTCTTTCACTTAGTAATGTGCATCTAAGTTTTCTCCATGTCTTTTTGTGGCTTTATTGCTTATTTCCTTTTAGTGCTTAATAATATTTCATTGCCTGGATGTTCCAAAGTTTATCCATTCACTTATTAAAGGTCACTATGGTTGCTTCTGGGTTTCAGCAATTACGAATGAAGTTATTATAAACATCTGCTTGCAGGTTTGGCATGGACATAAGTTTTCAACTCTTAGGTAAATACCAAACAGCATGATTGCTGGATCATGTGATTAGAATATGTTTAGTTTTGTAAGAAGCTGCCAAACTGTGTTGGCAAATGGCTGTCAACACAGTTTGGCGGCTTCTGCCATGTTGCATTTCCAATAGTGAATGAGAGCTCCTGTTTGATATGATTTGGCTGTGTCCCCACCCAAATCTCATCTTGAATTGTTAATTCCTATAATTCTCATGTGCTGTGGGAGGGACCCAGTGGGAGATAATTGAATCATGAAAGCAGGTCTTGTCCATGCTGTTCTCATGGTAGTGAATAAGTCTCATGAGATCTGATGGTCTTATCAAAGGGAATTTCCCTGCACAAGTTCTCTTGTCTGCCACCATGTGAGATGTGCCTTTTATCTTCCACCCTAATTGTGAGGCCTCCCCAGCCACATGGAACTGTGAGTCCACTAAACCTGTTTTTCCTTATAAATTACCTAGTCTTGAGTATGTCTTTATAAGTAGCGTGAAAACTGACTAATACACTGATACTCCACATCCTTAAAGGATTTGGTCTTTTCAGTGTTCCAAAAAAATTCAGAATGGCCAAAAGGCAATTCTAATAGATGGATAGTGTTATATCCTTCTTGTTGTTCTTGCTTTTATTTTTTTGAGACAGAGTTTCACTCTTGTTGCCCAGGCTGGAGTCCAATGACGTGATCTCAGCTCACCACAATCTCCCCCTCCCAGGTTCAAGGGATTCTCTGCCTCAGCCTCCCAAGCAGCAGGGATTACAGGCATGCACCACCACATCCAGCTAATTTTGTATTTTTAGGAGAGATGGTATTTCTCCATGTTGGTCAGCTGTTCTTGAACTCCCGACCTCAGGCGATCTAACTGCCTTGGCCTCCCAAAGTGCTGGAATGACAGACATGAGCCACCCCGGCCCTCCTTGTTGTTTTAATTTGCATTTCCCTAATGACACGTGATGAGGACCATCTTTTCATATGCTTATTTGCCATCTCTGTATTTTCTAAGGTGAGATGTCTGTTAAGGCCCTAGGCCCATTTTTAATCAGGTTGTTTGTTTTCTCATTGTTGAGTTTTAAGATTCTTTGTATTTTTGAATAATGTTTTTTTCAAATCAGATACATTTTTTACAAATATTTTCTTCCAGTCTGTGGTTTGTGTTTTCATTCTCTTGACTATCATTTGCAGAGAAGAAATATTTACCGTTAGTAAAGTCCAGTCTATCAATTATTTTCTTCATGGATCATGCCTTTGGTGTCATATTTAAAAAGTCATCACCAAGCCCAAGGCCATCTAGGTTTTCTCTGAAAGTATTTTCTAGGAGTTTTACGTTTTGTATTTTACATTTAGGTTTGTGATATACTTTGAGTTAATTTTTCTTTTTCTTTCTTTCTTTTTTTTCTTTTTGGCTTGTGGATGTCTGGTTGTTCCAGTACCATGTGCTGAAAAGATGCTTTTTATTGTATTGATTTTGCTTCTTAGTCAAAGATCAGTGATTCTATTTATGTGGCTCTATTTCTGGACTCTATGCTGTTACATTGCTCTATTTGTTTATTCTTTTGCCAATGCCACACTTTCTTGATTACTATAGCTTTATAGTAAGTCTTAAAGTTCAGTAGTGTCAATTCTCCAACTTGGTTCTTCTCCTTCAATATTGTGTTGGCTATTTTGGTGCCTGTTGCCTCACCATATAAACTTTAGAATCAGCTTGTCAATATCTACAAGATAACTTGCCAAGACTATGATTGAGATTGCATTGAATCTATACATTAAGTTAGAAATAACTGACATCATAAAATTGAACTTTCCTATCTATGAACATGGGATGTCTCTCCATTTATTTAGTTTTTCTTTGATGTCTTTCATCAGAATTGTGTAGTTTTTCTCAAGTAGATCTTATGCATGTTTTGTTAGATTTATACCCAATATTTTATTTTGGAGGTGCAAATGTAAATCATTTTGCGTTTTTAATTTCAGATTCCACTTGTTCATTGCTGGCATGAAATAAGGCAATTGATTTTTGTATGTTAGCCTTGTAACCTACAATATTGCTGTAATCACTTAGTTACAGGAGGATTTTTGTGGTCTAAAACAGTTTTTTTAAAATCTAAGCACTTCGTACCTGATACTTAGTAAATAATAAATATTTTTCCAATGAATAGATGCATGAAATAGTGTAGTAATTAACAGCACTGCCTTTCAAAACAAGACAGACTCAGATTGGAAACCCAGCTCTGCAGTGTGATTTTCAGCAAGTGACAACTTACCTGGGCCCCATTTTCATATTCAGTAAAATAGGGACACTGTGAGACCCACCTCACATAGATGTTATATGGATTTATTGAGCTCATTTACATTGTATTCTCAGCACTATGCCTGAACTGGATAAATGTGCTAGGTTAATGCTCCTAAACAGAAGCTGGTGATATTCTCATTAATGTAATTGATGAACCTCCCTCCCAGGAAGGTAGGTCTTAGAATCTCTCCAGGTACAGGTACACAGTAGAATGCCCACTCCAGGGCTCCAATCCTACAGAGCCTAATTCAGTGTATCTGGCCCAGAACCCTTTAACCTACAATTTTTAATTTTTTTAGCGATTCTATTCCAGCACTGGAAATCTGCATTTTTAAACAAGCCTCCTGGATTTCTTAAAGAATTGAAAGTAGATCTAAAATTTTATTCAGCAATCTCACTCCTAAGTGTCCACCCAGAAGAAAAGAAGTCATTATATGAAAAACACACTTGTACAGGCATGTTTGTGGCAGCACAATTGCAAAAATATGAAACCAGCCCAAGTGCCCATCAGTCAACAAGTGGATAAAGAAAATGTGGTGTACAGGTATATATACAGGTGGTGTCTGGTTACATGGATAAGTTCTTTAGCAGTGATTTCTGAGATTTTGGTGCAGCCGTCATCCAAGCAGTGTACACTGTACCCAATGTGTAGTGTTTTATCCTTCACCCTCTCCCACCCTATCCCCCGAGTCCCCAAAGTCTGTTGTGTCATTCTTATGCCTCTGTGTCCTCATAGCTTAGCTCCCACTTATGAGTGAGGACATACGATGTTTGTTTTTCCATTCCAGGTTACTTCACTTAAAAGAATGGTCTCCAGTTCCATCCAGGTTGCTGCAAATGCCATTATTTAGCACCCAAAATCTCAGAAATCACTGCTAAAGAACTTATCCATGTAAGCAAGCACTACCTGTTCCCCAAAAACTTATTGAAATAAATAAATACATAAATAAATAAGCCTCCTGAGTGATTCTGATGCAGTGGCTGGAGTTTGAGAACACAAGTCTGAATTTTCACTGAAGAAACTGATGATCAATTCAGGGAAGGTGGAAGTCCTAGTTGGCCTGTATTTAATTCGGCATTTGACAGGGCCTGATAATTTCCTCATGATTAGTACACTAAGAGCAGACAGTTTCAAGCACTTTCCATGCGCCAAGCTCCCTGCCAAAGTGGCTAACAGGTCTCAGCTCCTAGTAACCCAAGAGGAAAAAGTTACTGCCTGCATTTTACAGCTGAAGAAACTGAGGCTCAGAGACAGACAGGAATTGCCTCAGTACACCCCGCTGGGGAGTGGCAGAGCCTGTGGGCAGCCCAGTCTCGAGCACTGTGGTCGAATGCATGAGCCAGCCTGCAAACACCGATACAGATGAGGAGGGGTTAATGTGAAATCTGACAGGGATCCCCACAGATTCTGATGGTGGGAGGGGCTTGTCAGGGTGAACTATGATGCAGTTCAGTCTAAGTACTGATACTAACTTTAAAAAACAGCTTCATTGATATATAATAGAATACAATAAAATATCTGTTTAAAGTGTGCAATTTGATACTTTTTGACAAATGTGAACACCCATGAAACCTTCACCTTAACCAAAGTCATGAGTATGGTATTCATCTTTGCTCTGGCTGCCATAACAAAATTCCACAGCCTGGGAGCTTTAAACAACAGAACTTGAGGGGTGGGTGTAGATAGGAGCAGGAACCACTTTCCAAAGGGCAAATGGGGGTGAACACTCAGATCTTTCACCCAAAGGCAATAGGGAGCCATTGAAGGGATCATGTTGGGGGATTCATGAGGTTTTCTTAGAGATACCTGTGAAGAGGCTGGATCAGGAGAAAGAAAGCAGCAGGAACAGGTGGGAAGCTGATACAGTGAGGGCTGTGGGGATGGAGAGGGGAGGAAGCTCCAGAAGAGGTGAGGACAGACAGATTTGACAGGGCTGTGTGATGGCCTGATGTGGATCCGCAGAGGATGCCTGCCCTACACAACTCCTGGGGAGTAAATAGATAATGGTGGTCCCCTGTAAGCCAGGAGGGGCTGCAGGAGGGAGGAAAGGAAGGAGAGGAGAGAGGAGGAATAGAGGAGGGAAGGAAGAGGAAGTAGAGGAGGAAAAGAAGAGGAGAAGAAAGAAAGAGAGAGAGAGAAAGAGAAGGAAAGAAAGAGAAAGAAAGAATAAGGAGAGGACGAAAATGAGGAGGGGAGGAGGGGAGGGGAGAATGATGGAGGGGAGAGGAGAAGGATAGAGGAGAGGGAAGAAAGAGAACATGGAGGAGGAGGAGAAGGAGGAGCAGGGGGTGCTGATTTCCTTCTTAGGGGATGAGACTCTGCCTAGGAAGTGGGGAGCCTCCTCTCCATGCCCTGGGGCGACCTTTCCTGCCCTTCAGAGGTCTTGCCAGGCTTAATAAGTGCCTGTAATGTGCAGGGACTGTCAATTACGGAGATGAGTTTATTTTGAAGTCCAAGATAGGAATGGCTGTGTCTCAACCAGGTATGTGTTTACACCTCCAGGCCAGCGATGCCAGAAATAAACATTTTTGTCATAGCCTCAAAGCTGAGCCCAGGCCCTGGAAAGGTGCTGTGCAGAGGTCTGCCCTCTAGATGCTAGGTCATGGTGGGGAAGAACAAACATTTCAGGGACCCCTACTACGTGCCAGACAGTGCTGAGCGCCTAGGATGAGTGCAGTGGGACTTCATTCTGGAGACCCCTGAATTCGGCGGGGAGGCAGAGGGCTACAGGCAACGACAGGGCTGTCATCAGCGTTGAGACAGAGAAGTACTCGGGGCTGGAGGCCCAGAGGGGGCTTCCCAGATGGTGATATCCTCCTGAGAACTAGAAGGGGCTAGCAGACTGCAGCAGAGTGGGCAGAGCGGGGCCCGCCTGTAATGAAGAGTGCACACGTTTCCTGTGGCTGCTGTGGTTAATAACCACACACCGAGTGGCTTAGGACAACAGAAATGCTCCCCTTCATAGTTCAAGGGGCCAGATGCCTCAGATCAAGGTGTCAACAGGGCTGTGCTCCCTAGGACGGCTCTGGGCGAGGAGCCTTCCTTGTCTCTTCCAGTTTTTAGTAGTTGCCAACAACACACGTGGTGCTTACAGGTGCCTCCCTCCAGTCTCTGCCGCATTGCCACGTTGCCCTCTCCCCATGGCTGTGTCTCTTCTCTTCTTATGAGGACACCAGTTATATGGAATTTTGGGCCACTCCAATCCAGTGTGACCTCATCTTAGTCACATCTGCAAGGGTCCTATTTCCAAATAAGGTCACATTCACAGGTTCTGGGAAGACATAAAGTTTGGAGGGACACTACAGAGCCCAGTATAAGCTGAATGGCACCTGGGTGCAGCGGCTCATGCCTGTAGTCCAAGCACTTTGGGAGGCTAAGGCAGGCAGATCACCTGAGGTCAGGAGTTCAAAACCAACATGAAGAAACCCTATCTCTACTGAAAATACGAAATTAGCCAGGCGTGGTGGTAAATGCCTATAATCCCAGCTACTTGGGCAGCTGAGGCAGGAGGATTGCTTGAACCCAGGAGGTGTAGGCTACAGTGAGCCGAGATCATGCCATTGCATGCCAGCCTGGGCAACAGAGTGAGACTCCGTCTCAAAAAAAAAAAAAAAAAAAAAAAAAAAGCTGAATGGCTCAGTGTGACTGAGATTTCCATCTGAGACGAGAAGAGGTCCTGGCTGGAGACGGGGAGACGGGCTGGAGGGGTAGGCAGGGGCCAAGTTATGGGGGACCTGGCAGGCCAGGCAAAAAGCCTCGGACGTTGATTGCAAGCTATAAACAAACATGGCTTTCCCGGGGAGCACAGGCAGATTCCCTTGCAGAGCAATGCAGAGAGGGCATTCGATTTTGACCTCTGAAGCGTTGGCTGAATTTGAGGGCTCCGTCAGTGTTGGCCTCATCCTTGCTGATGTGTCTGCCGCCCTCTGACACCCTACAGATTTATTCCTCAGCAGCAATTAAGGTGAAGAAATGTGGTCAGGCCAGAGGCAGCTCCTTTTTCTGGTGTCTGGGATTGTTTTTTTTTCTTCCTGCAGACGATCTGTCTCTGAAAGACGATGAAGCCCTCTGCCTTAGCTCCAGGGAAGACCCTCTGCCTTTGTCAGCCTGAGCCCAGTTCTCAGAGCTTGTCTTGGGGTCCTTGTGCACAGGGGACACGTGACCACTCGTGACATGTGGCCCTTTGTGACACCTGGCTGGGAGGCTGTGTCTTTCTTACCTCCGTGTGCCAAGCACTATGCTCAGCACTGCAAATTCACTTTTGGTTTGAAACCTGCTAACCCTGGCAGGCCGCAAACTTGGTTATCCATCAGCAGGTGCTGAGGCCCAGGAGAAGCTCAGCTTCTTGCCAAGCTCAGACACCCGGTGAGCCAGGCAATGGTTAATTTTAGGAGTCAACTTTTCTAGGTTATGGTGCCCACTTATTTGGGCAGACTGTCGTCCACATGTTGCTGTGAAGGTATTTTTTAAGATGAGATTGACTTTGGGAATTAGGTAACTTTGAGTAAAGCAGAGGACCTCCTATAACAGGGGTGAGCCTCATCCAATCAGTTGAAGGCCTTGAGACTCGAGACTGACGAGACTGAGGTTTCCCAAGGAAGGAATTCTCCTCAAAAGGGCAACCTAGAAAGTCTGCCTGAATTTTCAGCCTGTAGATTTTTGACTGAAGACTATATGACATCAACTCTTTCCTCAGTTTTCAGCTTGCCAGCTTGTCTTACAGATTTCAGATTTATCAGCTTCTACCATTGCACGAGCCAATTCCTTAAAATCCCTTTGTCTTTTCAGCTTGCAGATAAATATTTTGGTAAGTAGACAGATGGATAGATAGATAGATGAAAGAGGGATTTAAATATAGATATGGAGGGATAGATGGATGGGTAGATTAAAAATGAGAGAGTGATAAATATAGGTATGATGGATAAGTGGATAGATATAAAGACAGGTAAAGATGGATGGATTGGATGGATGGATGGATGGATGGATGGATGGATGGATGGATGGAATTAGTAGATAGATAAATACATAGTGGATTGATAGATGAGTGGGCAGGTGGACAAATGGATAGGTAGGTAATTTGATGAGTGGATGGATAGAGAGAGAAAAGAGAGACAGACAGATATCATCTCTCATTGGCTCTGTTTTTCTGCAGAATCCTGACTAACAGCACAAACAGCAAGGCAGGGACTCAAATGCTGGGTATCTCACACCAAGCCACTGCCCTACTGTCTCCCTCACATGGCCCCTCTTAGTGAGTTGCACTGGCCAGGCCCAGTGTGCTCCATGCCGCAGCAGCATTGCAGCATTGCCTGGGAACTGGTTGACATGCAGGGGCCCAGGGCCCCTTACTGAACCAGCAACTGCATTTCATCAAGTCCCGGGCAATGCAGACATGGAGCTCCTTTTCTATTCCTAGGTACTATCCACACCTGACATGGTTTGGCTGTGTGCCCACCCAAGTCTAATCTTGAATTGTGGCTCCCATAATTCCTACCTGTTGTAGGAGGGACCCAGTGGGAGGTAACTGAATCATAGGGGTAGATCCTTCCTGTGCTGTTCTCATGATAGTGAATAAGTCTCACAAGATCTGATGGTTTAATAAATGGAGCACACTCTCTCTTGCCTGCCACTGTGTAAGATGTGACTCTGCTCCTCATTCACCTTCTGCCATGATTGTGAGACCGCCCCAGCCATGTGGAACTGTGAGTCAGTTAAACCTCCTTTCTTTATAAATTACCCAGTCTTGGATATGTCTTTATTAGCAGCATGAGAGCGGACTAACACACCGCCTCACTCATGGTTCCAGGTGGCCTGCTTGCTTTCCCATACCGGAGGCATGAAGTAAATTTTGATGTTTGCTTAGTTGATCTCTGTCCTGTCCCTGATACTTAGAATTAGTCCTTGTATTCACTGTACATTTTATTTCCTGTCCAGAAGTTTTTTTATTGTGGTGAAATATACATACATAAAATTTACTATTCTAACCACTGTTACGTGTATGATCCAGTAGCACTAAGTACATTCATATCATTGTACACCACCATCACCATCCATCTCTGGAACTTTCTCAACTTTCCCAGCTAAAACTCTGTCCCCATTAAACACTAACTCCTCCTCTCTGCCTGCACCCCAGTACTGCAAACCATCCTTCTACTTTCTCTCTTTATGAATTTGACTACTCCAGGGACCTCACATAAGTGAAATCACACAAATTTGTGCTTTTGTGTCTGGTTTATTTCACTTAGCATAATGTCCTCAAGGTTCACCCATGTTGTAGCGTGTGTCAGAATTTTCTTTCTAGGGCTGCATAATATTCACGTCTGTGTGCGTGTGTGTGTGTGTGTGTGTGTACTACACTGTATTTATCTATTTACCTCTCAGTGGACACTAAGATTGTTTTCATCCTTTGGCTATTATGAATAATGTTACTATGAACACGAGTGTACAGATATACGTTTGAATCCCTGCTTTAAATTCTTTGGATATACCCAGACGTGGTTTTTCTGGATTTCTACGGTTTTTTTTTTTTTTTTTTTTTTTTAGTGTTTAACTTTTTGAGGAACTGCCACACTGTTTTCCACAGTGACTGCACCATTTTACATTCCTAGCAGCAGTGCACAGGTGCATAAGGGTCCCGATTTATCCACATCCTCACCAACCCCACCAGTTATTTTCTGGTTTTTGTTTTTCATTTTTTTGATAGTGGCCACCTTAGTGTGTGTGAGTGGATAGTTCATTGGGGCTTTGATCTGGAGGGAAGGAATCATGTTTTACGTACCTGTATCCCCAGTCCTGGCACAACACCACATGGAGTAGGAACCCAGTAACAATGTGTGAATCAATGAATGAATGAATGGTCAGTTGAGAGATTTTCAGATGACCTCAGTGAGCCCACCTCAGTTAATAGCCCTTCACATTATTGAGTTAACCTGCCACTCTGCACTCCCTTACTGCAGTTCATACAGCTCCAGACTCAGGGAGTGAACCGCATTTCCCCCTATCATCCTGTAAGTCTGGAGAAGCCACAGGGACAGAGAAGACTGCGGCCAGCTCTGACACGGTCAGCCAGCACAGTTCTCCAGTGCAAGGCTCGCTTTTGAAGAGGGTGTTTTATTTATTCCTGTTGTAATTTGTTCCCAGTGGACTCATAATTTCACCAGCAATACATGATATATGGCAGAGTGTGTGTGTGCATGGACACGTGTGTGATGTATTATTACACATAGCAGTCACTGTGGCTCACAGTGGAAAGCACACAGGTTTTGGTCTCAGGCTGGCTGGGATGTAAATTCCAGTAATGACATTCAAGGCCACACTGATGCAAGCGGTGGGCCCCCCAAGGCCTTGGGCATCTCCACCTCTGTGGTTCTGCAGGGTACATTCCCCCCAAAGCTGCTTTCATGGGCTGGTGTTGAGTGCCTGTGGCTTTTCCAGGCACACGGTGCAAGCTGTCAGTGGACCTACGATTCTGGGGTCTGGAGAACAGTGGCCCTCTTCTCACAGCTTCACTAGGCAGTGTTCCAGTAGGGACTTTGTGTGGGGGCTCCAACTCCACATTTCCCCATCTGCACTGCCCTAATAGAGGTTCTCCATGAGGGCTCTGCCCTGCAGTAGACTTCTGCCTGGATATTGGGGCATTTTCATACATGCTCTGAACTAGGTGGAGGCTCCGAAGCCCCAATTCTTGCCCTCTGTGTACCTGCAGGCTTAACACCAAGGCTTCTTACAGCTTGCACCCCCTGGAGCACTCACCTGAGATATATCTGGGGCTCTTTGAGCCACAGCTGGAGGTGGAGTGGCTGGACACAGGAAGTAGTGTCCTGAGAAGGTTGCACAGGTTTTTGTGGACCGGGCCCACAAAAACCATTCTTTCCTCCTATGCCCCCAGGCCTGTGGTGGGAGAGGCTGCCATGAAGGTCTCTCAAATGCCTTCGAGGCATTTTTCCCATTGTCATGGCTAGTAGCATTCAGCTCCTCTTTAGTTTTGCAAATTTCTGTAGCCAACTTGAATTCCTCCCCAGGAAATGGGTTTTTCTTTTCTATCACATGGTCAGGTTGCAAATTTTCTAAACTTTTATGCTCTACATTCCTTTTAAATATAGGTTCCAGTTTTAGATTATCTCTGTGCTCACACACATGACCATACACTGTTAGAAGCAGCCAGGCCATAACTTGAACATTTTGCTGCTTAGAAATTTCTTCCAACATATCCCCTAAGTCATCTCTCTCAAGTTCAAAGTTCCACAGATCTCTTGGTCAGGGGCACAATGTCTTCAACCTCTTTGCTGACACATAATAAAAGTGACCTTTGCTCCAGTTCCCCATAAGTTTCTCATCTCTATCTGAGACCACCTCAGCCTGGACTTCACTTTCCATATTACTATCAGCATTTTGGTCACAACAATTTAGCAAGTCTCTAGGAAGTTCCAAACTTTCCCTCACCTTCCTGTCTTCTTCTGAGCCTTCCATACCTTTCTAATCTCTGCCCATTACCCAGTTTCAAAGCTGCAGTTATCTTTATAGCAATATCCCACTCCCAGCGTGAATAGTCCATTCCCACATTGCCCTAAGGAACTACCTGAGACTGGATAATTTGTGAGGAAAAGAGGTTTAATTGATTCACAGTTGAATGAATTAAATTAATGGCTGGGGAGGCTTCAGGAATTTAAACTTACAATCATGGTGGAAGGTGAAGAGGAAGCAGGCACATCTTCACGTGGTGGAATAGGAGAAAGAACAAAGGGGGAAGTGCTACCTTCCTTCCATCCCTGCAAACCACCTTTCTACTTTCTCTATGAATTTGACTACTCTAGGGACCTCATATAAGTGGAATCACACAAACTTAAACAAGCAGATCTCATGAGAACTCACTTATTATGACAAGAACAGCAGGTGGGAAGTCTGCCCCTATGATTCAATCACTTCCTACCTGACCATTCCTCCAACATTGAAGATTAATCAATTCCACATGAGATTGGGGTGGGGACACGGGGTCCAACCATATCAGGTGCTGTTATGTCTGTTTTGCAGATGAGGAAACTTAGGCTCAAGAGATTAGGTGACTGGCCCAAGGTCACCAGCCAGAGAGCGACAGGGCTGGAGTTTGAACCCCAATAGTGTGGTCCCAGCGCCCCCATGCTTGAGCTCTGTGTGGAGCTCCGCACAGGAGTGCCCCAGAGCTGCATAGCAAACCTACAAGGTGGAAGCTGTTATTGTGTCCATGGCCAACACTAGGGCCCGAGATTCAGAGAGGTTGAATGACTTTGCTTAAGCTCACACAGCTGGCCAGGGATTCGACACAGGTTGTGCTGATGTAAAACCTGAGCTCTTGGTGCTGTGCAGGGGCCTGGCAGGGAGCACTAACTGCTGGCCATTATTGTTAGGAAATATTATCCACGTTGCTCTTTTATCAGCTTTAACGAAACAGTCATCAAACTGCTTGGCCTGTTGGTGTCCCAGCTGTTCTCTAAGATTCCACCTTCACCAAGGCCTGGTGCAGCGGAGCAGCGAGTTAAGGTGCTTAACGTGCAGAGAGCCCTCAGCTAAGCAGCCTGGGATGGGATTATCCCCACTCTGGCCTGGCACGCCTGGAGCCTGTCCCCGGCCAACAGTCAACCGCCTGCCCTCGCCGCCTCCCGCCCTCCAGTGGAGTTGTCACAGCAACCGCTTGGGCATCTCAAAGGCGTCTCCTTCAATAATCTGGGCCTCTGATCTCCGGCAGGCCTGTAATGAAGGGACAGTTTGTTAGTGCTGACATAAACATTGGGAAACTCGAGCTGCCTATTTCATGTCATTTAAGAAGTCAGCTCAAGCCTGCCGACAGCCGAGCAAACTGTGAAGATATTTATTTGTTCAGCTTCCTATGGTGAAAACCAATGTTTATGAGGCCAGCTTTTTTTGTAGTGGTTGATTTCTTTTTTTGTAAAGAAAGAACAATATCTCAGAAAGTGATCATGTACATTTTTTTTTCCTGTGCTCAACCCGTGGCTAAGGCAAGTGGAATACCAGTGTCTGATCATGAACAGAGGAGATGCCACTTCCATCAGATTCTCTCATCTGCATCACTGCTTCAATAACACATCAGTTCCGAGAGGAAAGCAGGTCTTGTCCCCATGGGCAGATGAAGAGAAAGAAAGCAGAGAGGTTGAGTGACATACCCAGGGTCATACAGCTAATAAACAGTGGAGTGAGGATTTGAATCCAAAGAATGCTTTCTGCGAAAACTGCTGAGTTCTTACACTACCTCGTGCTGGGGTGATTTGCTCTAAGGCATCTAAGCAGCCCCATGTATTAATCCTCAAAATCACAGGAGAGGTAGGAAGGAAAGTGCGTGTCTAGATCTTTCCATGTGTTTTTAAAAAATTAACCTGATGATTTTTTGTCAGTGGGAAAAAAGAATTATAGGAACAACCACACACAAAATTTGAGAGTGGCTATTGGGTTTATATTTTGTCTTCTTAGCAAATAGACCTTTTTTAAAAAATTAGACTTCTAGGGGAAGAGGTTAGGTCCCAGATTCTATCAGCTCTGTAGTGCCGAGTGGTGCCCTGGGCCTCCCAGCCAAGGGCCTGGTGTCCCTCTATCAGTCTTGGCTTCCACTGGGGCCTCATTCTATTGGGTTGCTGGGTTGTAGCCCTGGCTTGGGCATTTACCAACAGAGTGATCTTCGGCAAGCTGCCTCCTGCTCAGTTTGCTCATCTGTTAAATGGAGTTGAAACTCCCCATAACTTTGCTCACAGGGCAGGATTCTGTATGGATGAAAAGTACCTGCCAAAACTAAACATACTCCATGCCTTCGTGCGTAGGCGGCACCATGTTGATGAAGAAAGGACCCCGGGTCTGGGTCAGAGGTTCTGCATGTGTAGTCTGAATGACTCACATTCCCTCTCTGGGCCTCTGCTTGTTTGTTGCAGAATGAGATGACAGTCTATGGCAGTGGCAGCCGCAGCCACACGTTCATTCGCTCGATTATCCATTCATCAGCCGTTTACGCCACACGGGGCTCTGCATCCAGGCTGTGCATTTTGTGTATCCAACTCCTGCAACTTTCTAAGCTCATGTACCCATTTTACAGAAGAGGAAAGTGAGGCTGGCTTATCTGAATAGTTTCTCCTGCCAGGGCTGTTGTAAAAAAGGAATGCCTCTCATCAGCGGGCGTGGTAAACTGTCACATTTGTCAAGCAGCGATTCCCCAGTGCGTTGCATTTTCCTCTCCTGTCCCCGCTTCTCTAATGCATGGGGCTCCTCTGCACTCCCAAATTAGGTGCCACAGGACACAGACTTCCGGACTCTCAACAGAACAGAGCCGACACTTTGAGGAGGAAGGCATCCTGGCTCCGGGTCCAGTCTTCCTCAGCCACTCGGCTGGCCCGGCAGCAGGGGGCGGGCGGCGCCTCACTCCTTTTGGAGCCTCTGTCTGCAGGAGCCCGGTCCCCAACTGTCCCCTGGGGTCAGATCCATCACGCGGTGGCTGTACTCCATCAGGCGCGCTCAGCCGCAGGGTCAAGTGGCCCGCCGACGTCAGCGGGCCCTGGGAGCCCATCACAGCCATATTTAATTTAATTAAGGCTGTCAGCACTATTGATTTTGGCAGTTTCAATTACTAGCCTGTTATGGTTTCTGGATCAACTGATCTGTGATGGGTCCTATCAGCAAAGACACACATTGAGGAGAGGGCCCTTCATCTCCTTTAAAACCTGACACATGCTGCCACGGGCTGTAAGTTATTGCTTTTATCCATCCCCGCTCCCCTTCCCTTCCTCATAATTAATTTCTCATTAGACAGCTCTTTATTGTTTAATTTGTGCAGTTTATAATCAAATTGGGCACATTAATTGTCGTTGAATTTAAGGCTAATGAAAAATAAAGGTTTTCAATAACTTACTCTTCCATTACCCCCGACAAGATAAAATAAAGCACTCCAAGAAGTGTCAGCCTTTTAAATTATAAATTAGGTTTTTTAAAGAGCATGGGCATTTAAGGAGCAGTTATCACACATTTAGTAATTATAAATCCTATGCTGCAAAACAATTATTAAGATATAATTATGCTGCTTTACTCTTACGCAGCCCCACTGCTGGTAAAGGCTTGATTCTTCATTGCTGATGGGGTGGGGGCTTCTGCTGGATTTGAGGAGGAAAAAGACTCCAGTAGGGAGCTAACTGGCAAACTTGGGAGATGGTGAGGTGTCACTGCTTTTTACCGAAACTGTTTGATCTACGGGTTTATCGATTGGAACACCAACTCATGGGTTTGTCTCTCTGTTTTTTAGATCTTTGAAAGACTGCCTAAGGCCCACTCATGTGCCCAGCCTGTGCTGAGATCTAGACACAGTGACTAAGCAGACATGGGCCTTGACAGACAGACACACAGGCAAATGGAGGCACAGGTCAGTGGGGTTTGAATGAGGGAATATCCAGATTCGCCTGTGGGGGTGGTCAGGTCCCCACACTCCACTGTTGGGGATGGCTGAATCTGCCTGCAGAAGCAGGCATATAAGGTTTCCTAGAGACCACATTATTTGAATGTTGAAGGTCTTTAGTGATTGGAGACTCAGGAGAATGCTGTAGGCAAGGGTCTCAATGTGAGCAAAGGCCTGGATATAGTGAACAGGCCATCCCTTTGGAGGCAAAGAGAGTGATTGCTGTAGTGGGGTGGAGGGTGCAGAGCCATGAGGTCATCACAGAAGGATGGAGGCTGAGGGCATGTGGGTGGTGCAGGGAGACACTGGGCACTGTGTTGAATGAGAAATTACCCACTAGGGCACTGGGAGGACTGATGCACCTGAGAACTTACTGTGTACCATTCACTCTGCTAAGCCCTATCAAAATGTCTTATGTAATCCGTGCACATTCCTGAGGAATATGTTCCCCATTTTGCAGAAGAAGGAGACTGAAAGACTTGTAGAGGTCAAGATTTAAAACTAGGTCTCCTTCACACCTCATCATTTTGCACCCACTGTTCCATGAGCACCTACTGTATGCAGGAAACTATGCCAGGGGTTGCAGGAGAAACTGGTGAGCCAGACAAGGTCCAGTTCTCAGAATGATGGGCAGAAACCAGGCATGTTTACAGGAATTCAAGAGAATGAACACCAGGAGACAAGAGTGTCACATCCAGTATGGGCTAAACATAGCACTAACCAACCTACTTGGTGCAACTCTGTTGCTGGCTATATGGTGTGTAACAATGAGATTCATGCATTCATTTGCTCAGCAACACTCTGGCAGGCCCCCATGACCGGAGGTGAGCTTCAAAAGACAGGAGGCTGATGCTTCATGAGCAAAGTAGATTTTAATGGAGGAGCCTCCAGAAAGTGTGCAAGGCATCACCAGAGGACAGTAGAAAGGGTTTCCTTGGGAGAGGTCAGTGCTGTTTCTCTGAGAAGTGACATTTAAACTGCAACACTAGGGATCAGAGGAAGCCTCAAAGATAAATCCAAAGCAAGAGTGGATTTATAACCCCATCCCATGGCAGGGTTATGTCCCTGGCAATTGCAGGATACTTGGTGATATGGTTTGGATGTTTGCTCCCTCCAAATCTCATGCTGAAGTGTAATTCCCAGTGTTGGAGGCAGGGCCTAGTGGGAGGTGTTTCAGTCATGGGAAGTAGATCCCTCATGAATTGCCTTACCCATGTGCATTAGTTCATTCTCACACTGCTTGTAAAGACATACCCGAGACTGGGTAATTTATAAAGGAAAAAGGTTTAATTGACTCACAGTTTTGAATGGCTAGGGAGGCCTCAGGAAACTTATAATCATGACAGAAGGGGAAGCAAACATGTCCTTCTTCATATGGCAGCAGCAAGAAGTGTCAGGCAAAAGGGAGGAAAACCCCTTATAAAACCATCAGATCTCGTGAGAACTCACTCACTATCACGAGAGCAACATGAGGGTAGCTGCCTCCATGATCCAATTACCTTCCACCAGATCCCTCCCACAACACATGGGAATAATGGAAACTACAATTCAAGATGAGATTTGAGTGGGGGCACAGAGCCAAATCATAGCACCATGGTAATGAGTTCTCACTCTATTAGTTTATGTGAGAGCTGGTTGTTTGTAAGAGCCTGGCATCTCTCTCTTGCTCACTGTCTTGCCATGTGACATGCTGGCTCCCCTTCACCTTGTGCCATGATTGGAAGCTTCCCGAGGCCCTCACCAGAAGCAGATGCTGGCACTATGCTTCATGTACAGCCTGCAGAACTGTGACCCAAAGAAATCTCTTTTCTTTATAAATTACCCAGTCTCAGGTATTTCTTTATAGCAACGCAATTGCACTAATATACTTTGACCTGCCCAGATGGCCTCAGGAAAACTGCTCATCCTATTTGGGCCTCAGTTTCTTCATATGCAAAGCTGAGAGCGTCTGGCTACTACAGATGACCTGTCAGGGCCCTGAGCATGGGCAGGGTCTTTTGGAACCCCGAGGAATTCAGAATTGCTTTGAAAATGATTGTCCGCTCATACCTGCCACCCTACCTAAATCCCTGCTGTTCTTTGGCTTAGAGACATCTGAATGTTCCTAACTGCTGAGATTGAATTGTCTTCTTAAGACTCCATACACAGACATATAAAAGGCATTTCTCTGTCTCCAAGTTGAAAGGCCTTTTATCTGTCAGACCTTCTGTTTCCAAGCAAGATAGAGTCAACAGTGGAATGGAGATCAGACCAACATCAGTGTGCTCCACCTCTGCACCCACCAGAAAGACACATGAAACATCTTCTATTCCCCAACCATTTTATCTTCATAAGTAAGCCTGGAGGTAGGGAACTTTGCTCCCATCTTACAGATGGGGAAACTGAGGTCAGGGGGTAAGCCCAGATGGACAGGCAAATCTCTCCAGCTCATCTCTAGGGATTGTCAGTCTTGCAGCTCAGGGGCTCAACAAGAGATTCTTTTTTCCCTTTATTTCTTCTAAAAAACAAAAACAGGATACATGTGCGGAGCATGCAGGTTTGTTACATAGGCATACACTTGCCATGGTGGTTTGCTGCACCTATTGACCCGTCTTCTAAGTTCCAGGCTCTCATCCCCACCTCCTAATAGGCCCTGATGGGTGTTATTCCCCTCTCTGTGTCCATGTGTTCTCAGTGTTCAGCTCCCACTTAGAGTGAGAACATGCAATGTTTGGTTTTCTGTTCCTTTGTTAGTATCCTGAGAATGATGGCTTCCAGCTTCATCCATGTCCCTGCAAAGGACATGATCTCATTCCTTTTTATGGCTTCATAGTATTCCATGGTGTATATATACCACATTTTCTTTATCCAGTCTATCATTGATGGGGATTTGAGTTGGTTCCATGACTTTACTATTACATACATGTGTTTCAATAAACATGTGTGGATGTTTCTTTATAGTAGAATAATTTATATTCCTTTGGGTATACACCCAGTAATTTGATTTCTGGGACAAATGGTATTTCTGGTTCTAGGTTATTGGGGAATTGCCCCACTACCTTCCACAATAATTGAATTAATTTACATTGTCACCAACATTTCTATTTCTCTACAGCCTCACCAGCATCTATTGTTTCTGACTTTTTAATAATCATCATTCTGACTGGAGTGAGATGATATCTCATTGTGGTTTGGATTTGCATTTCTCTAATAATCAATGATGTTGAGCTTTTTAAAATGTGTTTTGGCCACATAAATGTCTTTTTTTGAGAAGTGTCTATTCATACCCTTTGGAGTTGTTTGGTTTTTTTTCCAGTAAATTTGTCTAAGTCCCTTGTAAATTCTGGATATTAGTCTGTTATCAGATGGGTAAATTGCAAAAGTTTTCTCCCATTCTGTAAATTATTGCCTGTGCACTCTGATGATAGTTTCTTTTGCTGTGCAGAAGCTTTTTAGTTTAATTAGATCCCATTTGTCAGTTTTGGCTTTTGTTGCAATTACTTTTGGCATTTTCATCAAGAAGTCTTTGCCCATGGCTATTCAATACTGAATAGCATTGCCTACGTTTTCTTCTAGAAGTTTTATGGTTTGTGGTTTTACATCTAAGTCTTTAATCCATCTTGAGTTAATATTTATATAAGGGGTAAGGAAGCGGTTCAGTTTCCGTTTTCTGCATATGGCTAGCCACTTTTCCCAGCACCATTTAGGAAATAGAAGATCCTTTCCTCAGTGCTTATTTTTGTTAGGTTTGTTAAAGATCAGACGTTTGTAGATGTGTAGTGTTATTTCTAAGATTTTTGT
Source organism: Alouatta palliata (assembly GCA_004027835.1). Classification (NCBI taxonomy): domain Eukaryota; kingdom Metazoa; phylum Chordata; class Mammalia; order Primates; family Atelidae; genus Alouatta; species Alouatta palliata. The sequence goes on along the minus strand of PVKV010010307.1, from coordinate 16,170 downwards.
TCTGCTCCATTGGTCTATATGCCTATTTTGGTACCAGTACCATGCTGTTTTGGTTACTGTAGCCTTGTAGTATAGTTTGAAGTCAGGTAGCATGATGCCTCCAGCTTTTTCCTTTTTGCTTAGAATTGTCTTGGCTATACTGGGTCTTCTTTGATTCCATATGAAATTTAAAATAGTTTTTTCTAATTCTGTGAAGAATGTCAATGGTAGTTTGATGAGAATAGTATTGAATCTATAAATTACTTTGGGCAGTATGGCCATTTTCATGGTATTGATTCTTCCTATCCATGAGGATGGAATGTTTTTCCATATGTTTGTGTGTCCTCTCTCATTTCCTTGAGCAGTGGTTTATAGTTCTCCTTGAGGAGGTCCTTCACATCACTTGTTAGCTCTATTCCTAGGTATTTTATTCTCTTTGTAGTGATTGTAAATGGGAGTTCATTCATGATCTGGCTCTCTGCATGCCTATTGTTGGTGTAAAGGAATTACTGTGATTTTTGCACACAAAATTTTGTATCCTGAGACTTCGCTGAAATTGCTTGTCAGTTCAAGAAGTTTTTGGGCTGAGATAATGGAGTTTTCTAAATATGAAATCATGTTGTTTGAAAACAGAGACAACTTGATTTCCTCTCTTCCTATTCAAGTACACTTTATTTCTTTCTCTTGCCTGACTACCTTGGCCAGAGCTTCCAATACTAGGTTGAATAGGAGTGGTGAGAGAACAAGAGATTCTTGGCAAAATTTTCAGTTAGACTTTAGTAAAAGCTCTTTTCTTCAGAGAATGATTTGCTTGCCACAATCACTTGCCTGGTGCCCCCAGTTCCTAGGCACAGAAGACCCCAGATGCTTGAGATGTCTCCTTTGCCCTCTGGAGATTTAAGTCTGGAATCTGCACACTGTATACTGGATTTAGGTCCGCTGGATATACTCCTTAAACCAAGCTGTTAAACAAACAAGGGTCATTTATTGGTTGGGATTCTTTTGTTTTGCTTTTGCTTTTAAATAATAATGAGCAATTATTATTTGTCAAAAATGTCTCTATAATTAAAGTTTTTATAAAAATCATTTTATTGTCCTCCTGGCATTGTGTAGATCACTGCTTCATTGTTCACTTCAAACTCCATGTACATCCAAGCTCAGGCTTTTCTGCTGAATAACCACTTTCTGCTGTCTCTTTATGACTGCCTTTTAGGTATATACATTAGAGCAAGGGCTTCTTAATTGTAAAATCATGGCATTTGCCTTACATCATCTAATTTTTCATCCTGAACTCTTTGCTTACTTCCCTGTGCTCCCTATCTCTCAACTGCCTCTCTGCAATTTCTATCATGAGCTATTCCCAAGAAGACACCTTGTAACAGGCATTTAAGGCCAGTGTGACTCTTCAGGTATTTTTTGCCTACCAAGGACATTGACAAATAAACAGATCAAATTTTGTGGAATAAAAGGCCTTGTTCTGGATAAAGAATTGTGAGGATGCAATAAACACCAAGGAAACATTCTCAGTCGGAGGAAAATCTCTACCATGACCCTGAAGTTCCATCATCCAGGCCGTGGCCTGTGTTAGATGGATTTGAGACTAGTCTTGGTTACAGTTTCCACCTGCCTCTCTCTGAAACACCTTCCCCAGATCATGGTCTAGTTTATCCAGATACACTTAACTAGCTCTCCAGGGATAGAAAAAAAAAAAAAAAAAAAAAAAAAAGCCAGATGTGAGTTTTAGTGTTGTGTGAGTATAAGAAGAACTCCGCTACATACAAGGTACCCTGGATTTTGAGGCAGGAGAGCTGGCTCCTAGGTAGTCTTAGTTTGACCAGGAACTTATATGACCCCAGGCAAGTCACTCACTCTCCAGGGTCTCAGGTTCACTGATTTTTACAATATAGTTAGATGAAGTAATGATTACATGATTTCTAAGGTCCCTTCCAACTCTTATGAACTTTTCTGACTTTCTCTCTACTCTCTCCTTCCTTCCCTTCTTTCTTTCTCTTTTTCCTTCCTTCCTTCTTTCTATTCTTATTTTCTTCCTTACCTCCCTCCCTTTCTTCCTTTTTTCTCTCCCTCCCTCCCTTTCTCTGTCCCTTTTTTGAATGATGTAAACACTTAACACAGAATCTATCCTCTCAGCAAATCCCCACTCTTATCCTTGACAGCATGCCTCTTTCTCCCCTGCCTCCCATAATGAGAAATTACAAGAGACTATGTCCAGTCCCAGGGTGGGATTCCAGGGACTTGCTCCATATAGCGTGACAGCTGATGCTTTCCCAAAGAGCAAAAACATTTTGGTTAATCTTGGACCCCTGTGAGGACTAGGTTTCCAAAATAGTTTCCCGTCCACTATCTACTGACAACAAAATGGGTTCAAGTCAACACATCTTTATGACTCATCCACTGTGTGCCAGCCAGGAACTGGTGAACAAGAGTGAAGGTCCCACTTCCAGGAGATTACAGGCTTTGGAGGTCAGATAGCAAACAGGTATATTTAGAGGGAAATAAACAGACAGGGGACATTTGGAACAAGAGCTGGGGCAGGAGGAGACTGGGGTGGGGAGGTCTCCTTGGAGAGTGGCACAGTCTTTGAAACCACCATTTGTGTGGTCTCAAGCAAATCATTTAATGTCTCTGTACCACATTTGGAAAATGGGGATGACAATAGCGCATGCTGTCACAGGGTTGTCCAGAGGGCTGAACGAAGAGCAGGTGAAGCACCTGGAACAGGTCCGGCGCCCAGGAAGCCTCAGTGCCCATTATTGCAACACCAGCAGTGTTGGGGAGGTCTTTCTTGGGAGTGGCATTTGAGCTTTCCTGGTCTGCTGTGAGGAGGAGAAAGGGAGGCAAGAATGGAAGCAAGGACACAACACAGGCAATGCTGGCAGTGGTCCATGCAGCGTCTGATGGTGGCTGGGACCCGGAAGGAACTGGGGAAGGTGGTGACATGAGCTTTGAGGCAAGAGCTGGCAAGACTTGTTGAGGGATGTGGAAACAGAGGGAGGCATCCAAGAACACCCCTGAGTTTATGGCCTCAAAGAACAACTGAACCAAAGGTGGCAGAGTTTACTAAGGTCAGGATGGAGAGCCCAGGGAGGAGGGAGGAACAAGTTTGGGGAGCAGCTGTTTGGTTCTGGATGTGCTGGAGAGGTGATTACTGTGATGTCCATAGGAAACGTCAAGTAAGTGGTTGAGGATATGAATCTGCAGGTCAAGAGAGGGGTATGAACTGGAGATACAGATGGGCAGGAGAATGTAGAGAGAAGAGAGATGAAAACAGGGTCACCAGGATGGGCATCTAGGTCACCTTAACATGTGTAGGCCTGGCTAAGAGGACAGCCAAGTTCAAAGGAGGGCCCTGAGCACTGATCAAGAAGACTGAGGGTCAGGAAGCCCCTTGCTGGGCTAGGCATCTGCCCTTTTGTTTCGGGATTATGAGGAGGCTCAGGGATTCCTGTGGAAGGGTCCCTAGAAAGTGGGAGGCCAGTAGGGGGCTGAGGAAACAACTTACCAATGAGTATGAAAGTATTCTCATAGTTAAACAGCCAGGATAATTGTACCAGTGTCCACTGAATAACACCCCATGTCAAGACCCCTTGGCAGGGGTGGCCCCAGCTCCCCCAGGTTCCTTGCCTCTCCAATCTCAGCTGGGACACTGACGTGGCTGCCAACTGGTCACTGCTTCCAGCTCCTGAATTTCCATTAAAATCCTGGGCATTTCCCCAGAGCTCAAAGGCGTCCTGATTAATTACAGGCAAATGTTGGCTCTCCCCCCAGAAATCTGCTGCCCCAGCCTGGCTCTGTCCCCTATGATTTTATTAAAATCCACCTTGCCCAGCCAGGGCCCCGAGATTTATGGCCACAGCTAATAGGCTGGCTCCCCAGGAGACATAAATCTGGGGCCTGCCCAGGGAGCTACTCTCTGCTAAGAGGCTGGTTAATTGTTCCACCCAGAGGGTTCCACGGAGGAATGTTCAATTATGCCTCTTAGAAAATTTGGAGCATTAAATAAGGTGAACAGGGATTTGGGTGCCATTATTTTCTGAGTGAGAAACAGCCCTTTCTTGCTCCCCTGGCCTATTTCAGGCCCCTGGGCCTCCACTGGCTTTTTGCAGAGCAGGAAGAATTCTCTAGGGTCAGGGCAATGCTCTTAGAAGACAGCTAGACATAAGACAAGACCAGGATTTATCATCCTACAAAACCCTTGAAACTTCCTAATGCAAGGTCAACTACAGACTTAACTGCTGTGTCCTTGGGTGAGTCACTTCCACTCTCAGAATCTGTTTCTTCTGAGAAAAGAAGAAACTCATTTCTACAAATGGGTCAATACTGTCTATTCCATCTGCCTCACAGCATTGCTGAAGGATGCATTCATTCATTCACTTATTCATTCATTCACTCAACAACTATTTGATGAGGAATAGGCCTTCTGTCTTGGTCAGTTTGGGTTTCTATGTACAAAATATCGAAACAGGAGCAGCTTATGCAACAAAAATTTATTTTTTACAGCTCCGGGGGCTGGGAAGTCCAAGATCAAGGTGCCTGCAGATTTGGTGTCTGGTGAGGACCCACTTCCTGGTTCACAGATGGTCGTACTTGCTGTAACCTCACATTGCAAAAGGGAGGGAGCTCTCTGGGTTCTCTTTTATAAGGGCACTAATCCCCTTCATAAGGGCTCCACCCTTATGACCCAGTCCCAAAGGCCCCATCTCCTAACACCATCACAATGGAGAGAAAGATTTCAACAGATGAATGTTGAGGGCATACAAACATTTTCTATAGCACCTCCTATGTGCCAGGAAATGTGCTAGATCTAAGGTTATAGGGGAGAAAAAGACAAGGTTTCTGTTCTCAAAGAGCCCACAGTCTTGAGGAATGGCCAACAAGGGATCCAGAAGATGTGGGTTCATACATGCTATGATAGAGGCACGAAGACTGTAGGAGTCCAAAGGAGATTCTCATCCCAGACTGAGGGTGACACCAGTCTGGGGGGACTTCCTGGAAGAGGCAACAGGAATTATATGCTATTGTGTTTGTGTGTGGCTCAGCTCCATGACATCATGCCATCATTTCCCTTCATGGCATTTCTTTCTCAGAAGATTACTTTGTGAGCACACTCTGGGTATATCTTGCATTCACAAATTAACAACCTCAGGCACCCAGTCTGTTGCTATAGATTAGAACATGGGGCTCAGGGTCATTGAGTAACAGGTCTGCGGTGACACAGTTACAGCTAGCAAGTGGTGGAGCAGACTGTGGGATAGATAACAGCTCTGCAATGGAGGTGGTCAGATCGGGGCCTCCACGACTGCCTGGTGGTGATGGCCACAGGCCACAGGTAACATTCTCTGCTGGGTTCTACCTGGAGGAAAGACCTTTCCCTGAGCTGCCATTTCTGGAGAACTGAATCCTGGTAAGCCCTTCATTTATTCAACACCCAGCTGTCCTGAGACCAGCTGTCTGTGAGACTGTGACCTTGGTCCAATCTCCCAGGCTGCATGGTCGGGCCAGTGGTAAGAGAATCCAGTCTCCCCCATGGAGCTCACAGGCTCCCTTCTCTCCCTCCTCCAGAATGGTGGCTCTGTCCCCTGAGTTTTTGAAACCTGGGCCAAAATGTGGCTGCAGCTGAGAAGGAGCTCCACACTCATCCCCTTGCAAATACTGCCCAGCCCTTAAACAGTCTCATTATTAAATATCTGAAAATATTCTTTCCCTGTGGACCCTGACAGGTAGCACCAAGTAAGACATAGACAGGAAAAAGTTCCCCAGGTTTAGGCTGGAAGGACGAGCACACGAATTCCAACCCTACTGGGACCACCAGTTGGCTTTGAACACATCAGTGATGTGATGTGTAGTGTTTTTCCCGGTCTCACCTAATACATGAACAAGAAGACACGTAGCAGAGTGGAAGTTTGCTCCATGTGGAGACGAACGGGCCTGGGCTGAGTCTGGGGGATCTTGCTTTCCTTTCTGTGGCCTTGGGTGCCTCAGTTTTCTCATCTATGGTTAGGAATAAAACCCCCAGCCTGGAAAGATTGTGGTGGGGATCTGTGGGGCGAGATGGCCAGGAGAATACTGGGCAAAGTGGAAAGAGCTGGGAGAACAGAAGGGATTATCATGCTTTGCATTTTTATTTTTAACCTGCATGAAATTCTGGAAACCACTGGCTGCCAAGAAATGCTAAGCTATAGTTTCTCTTCCAGGGGGAAATCTAGTTGTTGTTGTTTTTTTTAAGTGGGGAATTGCATGGTGCACAACTTATTTATTTGGGAAACATGGACAGAGCCAAGACAGTCCCAGCCACCCTCCTCTGTCCTTGGCATTGCCTCCTGGGAAGCACCACACCCACGGGCTCTGCTCGTTTGCAATTAGAGCCCTGTCCAGAATTTGGGAACAGATTGTTTTCACCTATGATTTCTGCTTCCTGCCCCTCCCTCACCTGTGGGACTGGTTAGCCTGGGTTTGCACGGCCGATGCTGAATGCAGCTCCCCACAAATGTAGTAATATTTCTCGTCAGAAGAGCTGTGACTGCTGGGCTCAGCAACACAGAGCAACAGTAACTGCAGATTCTCACAGCAAGATAAGATATCTGTCTATAGCAGATGACAGTTCAGGACTGACACAGCTCTGTGTTGCAAGAAGTATTGGTGGCAGAGGCTCGCTCCTGAGTCCCCTGCCATATTTGTCTTCAACTAAAGAGCCCTCTTGGCCAAGGCGGGAAGGAGGTGCGGCCCCAAGTCAACCCCAAGAAGCTGGATCTGCTCTATCAGCAGACTGGCCCCTCCTGACTCTTGTCACCTCTGCCATGCTGTTGAGTCCTGCTTCCTTTGTTCCCTCAGATGCACCACTAAAATCTTGGGTGCGTGAATCACAGAATTTATTTCCCAAGGAACCAGGCCTGTGACAAACCCTATGAATAGCTGGCCCCATTTCAAAAATGAGAAAACAGAAATGCAGAAGTTTGAGAAACTCACATGAGGCCCTGAAGCTGGCAGGTAGCAGAGGTGGGATTTGAACCGAGGCTGTCTGACTCCCAGGAACATAAAGCTAAACACTCACTGTCAGTGAGTACCCACTGCATGGCCAAGCTGATGCCAGCCCAGCCTTACCCCTCCTGACACCCCACACCTGGGTCATGCACCAGAAAGCCTGGAGCATGTACAAGACAACCCTGGGAAGCAGCACCAGCCACGTGGACCCTCTGAGATCCTGCTCTTCACTCTGTTTTCTTGCAGTGCCTATAGCTCTGAGTAACAGAGGTTACCACTCTGTCTGGGCCACATGGCTCCTGATATTCTCTCTGGCAATGGAGAATAATGAGACCTGTGCTGGTCCCCAGAGGCCCAGATAACTAAGATAAAAAGTCCCTGAGAACCTGTAACTCAGTCGAGCTGAGACAACTGATAGTCCAGGCATGGTGGTGAACAATGGAACACAAAGGAAGAACAGCTTCCCCGCCCTTTGTTCCTGCCAGGATGCACTGTCCTAAAGATGGAATTGTGTACAAGGCACAGTAACAATTATACACAACAAAGTGCTGCTTGGCCCAGATTCACAGGTGCAGAGGTGCTGATCCGTCTACCTGGTGGGTCAGAGGCAGCCTCTGGAAGCGCTGGTGTCTGAGCTTTGAAGATGGCACCCACTCTCCTACCCACCAGGCAGTAGTGGGGAGGGCATTTCTGGCCAAGGAAACTGCACGGGGAGCAGCTGTGGTTCTACCTCCTCTGTTCTGTGCACCACCAAATGCCCCCATTCCCCTGTCTCTACCTCCTGCCTACCCAGAACAGCACAGCTTATTAGGGGGCATCAGCCCAAACCTCTGTGTGCTGCATCCAGCAACACCAACTCCCAAGACCCCTTCTGTTTTCTCAGAGACTGACTGAAATAGGGGATGAGGTGCTTGAAAACTTCTTGGGAAGGCTAAAAAGGAGCTGGAGGCTGAAGCCCCTGGGAGTGACTGGCCAGGGTGGCTACTGAGGCTTCCACCATGGAAAGATGGGGAACCAGAAGGCCACAGCTTCCACTGTGGAGCTTAGGAGGCCCAGGGCACTGGGCAGATGGAAATGCTTTACAGCAAGACGATGGGGTGGTTACATGGATGTATGTATACATGTAAAAAACTCATAAAGAATCCACTTTTGCATGCTTTATGTAGGAGGTTAGACCTCGAAGGAAAAGAACGACGGCTATGGCTGTGGTCAGGGATCACGGAGAGGAAATCAGGAGGTTGCAACCACTGCTAAAACTGCCCCTCACCCACTAGGAACCTGCAGGAAGCACACTCCATCAGAACGCCAGTCGCTGCAGAAACATGCCCTGTCTGCCAGCAAAAAGGAGCCCTCAGCACTGGAAAGGAGGCCCCACCCTACTTATGCTTTCCAGGGCTCCAGATGCATCTATTTGGTGGAACCCAATTTGTCTTGGATCCAGAGTTGCAAGGAAATCTGGGAAATGTAGTTTTTAGCTTTTCAGTCCCTGAAGTCCAGAAACAAGAAGCAGAAGGCACTGAGCAGGAATACCAAGGGCCTGCCTACCCCAGGGACCCTTCCACATCTGTGTGAGTTTTCTTTGGCGCTCTTGTTGGCATTGGACACTTCCTGACATATTTATATTTACTGTCTACTTCCCCGTTAGAGTACAAGTGCCATCTCACATTTTCCCAGAGTCTGCCCAGTGCTTGGCTTACAGTAGGTGTTCAAAAAGTATTCACAGAGTGGGTGAATGAAGTCTCATTTAAGCCATTGCAACTGTCTGTCTCCTTCCTGATCTCTGCCTCCAGCCTCTCACTCTTTGGCCTGCACATTGCTGCAAGAGATCCCTCCCCCCAGATAAAGCTAATCACATCGCTCCCTTGCTTAAAACCCATCTGTGGCTCTCCTCAAGTCCAGACTCCCCTGCTCACCTGTAAAGCCCATGCCTCCACTGCCCCCACTGCCCGGTGAGCATTCCCCATGGACACACAGCATTACGCCTTGCCTCTCTGCACCTGCAGTTATGTCTTCCCATAAAAGGGCAGACTTCCGTGTAAGCTTCATAAGCCCCACCCAAAGCCCTCCTCCCCAGCAGGACTGTGGTTCTCTACTCAACCCTTGCCTGTCTCCTCTCCAGACAGTCAGCTCGTAGAGTCCAGTGACGGTGTCTTAGTCACCTCTGCAACCCCGGAAGCCATGTCTGGCATGAAATGGGCACAGAGACAATGCTGAATGAATGGATGGACGGATCAATAACCAGGGTGAGTTAAAAAAAAAACAGCAATTTGTCCAGTGTAAGTAGGACTTAAGATTCAAGACAAATTTGTGGCATTATTTGCATACCAACTTTCCGACTTCATCCTCATTTATGGTCGGGGGTAGTGGGAAGGAGTTTTTCGCTTCCATTTTATAGGCAAAGAAACTGAGGCCAGGAAAGGTTGACAACACACAGCAGCAAGTGGCAAAGCTGAGACCAGAGGCACCACCCCAGAGGCCAACCTGCTGTGGCTCAGCTAGCCCCAGGGCAGCGTGAAGTGCCACAATTAAGACTTCAAGAGAGGGGCCCTTTGATCCAAATTATACTGCCCCTCGTGTTCTGGAGCAATTAACTTGGAGCCACCGGATGGCCCTTGCAGCTGGTGCGGCCCATGTGGGCGACACAGAGGCATCATTATCTGGTGCCACGTTGCCTGCCCCGCCCTGCCTCAGATGGAGGGCCCAGGCAGTGCCCAGCACAGCTGAAGGGGGTGCAGGTTTCTATACTAGAAAGCTCAGGAGTGTGTGCCCTGCAAGCTGTAGACCTGAGCTCCAGAGCTGCAGGGGAAGCTTCCCCAGACTGCAGGTTCCCACCCTTAGCCACTTCCACACTGGCTTAAGTGTTCCCTCCTGGAGAAGCCCACTCTGACCACCCAACTGGCATCTGCAGCCCTCTCTCCACATGCAGCCCTCTCTCCACATGCAGCCCTCTGTCCACATGCAGCCCTCTCTCCACGTGCAGCCCTCTCTCCACGTGCAGCTGATGCTTCTCTGGGAACTCACATGGAGCTTGCTGTATAGCAGACACTCACGAGATACTTGTTGAATTAATTAATTAGTAAATAATTGAATGCTGGGAGCTAGTGGTGTGACTTTGAGCAAGTCACCTTACCTTTCTCCAGGCCTTCACCTGCCCTTCTGTAGAATGGGGAGAGGCCTTGCCACCTCACCCAAGGATCGTAAGACTTGGAGATAGCAGAGGTGGAAGCCCTCGCATGAGGCTTGGTGCTTAGTACAGTCCCAAAACTTTTTCTTTTTGGCCTTCCAATCTGGAAATGCTCCCTCCAGCCCCACTAAGTCCGGCAGTGGTACTTGCTAATCACTTAATATGATGTCACCTCTCCAAATGACCGTCCAAAGGCAAGGCATCAGGGTTCCAGGTATCCACTGCTGCATAACAAACGGCCCCAAACTTAGTGGCACAAAACACTTTATTCTATGTCGTGATTTGGGGTGAGGGATCAGGGTTCATCAGGATGGTTCTCTGGTTTGTTTGGTATTGATGAGGGTCACGTAGTGGTATCCAGCAGGCTGCTGGGCTGGGCTTGTCTGGAGGGGATGTGCAGACACAGAAAGACAAGTTTACACTATCCCTTTATGTGTGGGTTCATTGTCAAAGTCCTGGCAGGTACTGTGAGGCAAAGGGAAACACAGGGCTTTGAAACAGGAAGAGACTCACAAGTGAATGGACTACATATGCTGTCATCCCCAGCAAACGGCCTTCTCTGCTCACCTCCGGCAATTATCTTGTTAAAACCACAAACCGTGTCTCTGCTCAATGCAGACCAGTCTGAGGCCATCTGACTTCCCGGCAATCTAAATGTTTGCTGTCTTACATGGAGTATTCCAACAAACATGTCTGAGAGCTGATTTGTACACAGGAAATTCCTGGAGAGTGCTCTGGGCAGCAAAGCCCAGGAGGGAGGGAGAGGAGCACCTTGGACAGGGGAGAAGCTGAACTGTGACGCAGCTACCACTGACCACTGCATGGAGCTCTGGAGCTGGGATGAGCCTGAAATTGTCTAAATCAAGGCCAAGCTCTGTACCCCGGTATTGACTGTTCATTTGATGCAGACTGCCCCAGTGCAGAGGGGCATAACCTTGGGTGAGGGTGCTATGTTCTACAGAGGGCAGTTCCCAGGGAAGACTTGGCTGGGTGACATCCTTAGGGGAGTGAGTGCCTGGGTGGGATGACTGGAGGGGCAGACACAGAACATCAACGGTGCATCCAGCTCCCACCATGACTGCAAAGCAAAGGACAGAGTTTTCAAAGATGCACGATTACCTCGAAGTGGACAAAAGTGGTTGCATTTGCTTCCTGCTGCTGCTGTGACAAATGACCACTAACTTAACAACAGGAAGAACACAAAGTCAGTGCCTTACAGTTCTGGAGGTCAGAAATCAGAAGGTCCTCTCCCTGAGGCTAAAGTCAAGGTATGGGCAAGACGGTCTTCCTCCTAGGGGAGAATTCACTTCCTCGCCTTCGCCTTCTCCTAGGGGCCTCCCGTGCTCCGTGGGGTCATGGCCCTTTCTGCCATGCTCAGAGTGCATCACTCCAACCTCTGGTTCCTTCATCACATCTACTTTTTGTGACTTTGACCCTCTTGCTTCCCTCTTATGAGGACCCTCGAGATGACTTTGGGCCCACCCAGATGGTCCAGGAGAGCTTCCGCATCTCAAAGTCCTTTACTTCATCACATCCACAAAGTCCCCTTTATCACAGAAGGTGACACATTCAAAGACTCCAGGGATTAGGACGTGGACCTCTTTGGGACCATTATTCTACCTGCCACAGTGTTTTTCAAGAATTTCTTCTGCCACAAGCGAAACTGGAGACACAGGAAGATGTGGTGGGATTAACTTTGAGAACACTTGATGAAGAGCAGATCCACTCAATGAGGACAGCACAGGCACTTCTAGGGGAGTGATCTGAGTATCCAAACTTGAGAGAGGCTCCTGGGAGCATTGATGAACTTCTCGAATGCTGTGAAGCATGATGCCCGTGGCTTGACGTGTCTTGGTGCCCTGCAATTTGTCAGGGTCTCTGGCAGGATCAACTCTTATCTCATCTTGATCAGCCCCTGGAGCCAGTCCAGTGATGTTATAGGACTAAATGTTGTGAAATGTGAAATAAACTGTTTCACGATGTTATTTTATTTATTTTCTGAGATGGAGTCTCACTCTGTCACCCAGGCTAGAGTACAATGGCTTGATCTTGACTCATTGCAACCTCTGCTTCCAACTTCAAGGGATTCTCCTGCCTCAGCCTCCCGAGTAGCAGGAACTACAGGTGTCCGCCGCCATGCCTGGCTAATTTTTTTTTCGTATTTTTAGTAGAGATGGGGTTTCACCATGTTGGTCAAGCTGGTCTTGACCTGCTGACCTCAAATCATCCCCCCAACTCAGCCTCCCAAAGTTCGGGGATTACAGGCACAAGCCACTACACCCAGCCTGACTCACAATTTTAAATTTCATTTGCAAGCTAAGCCCTGATCAGCCTCCCCTGTCCCATATTAATTACTGTGATTTTTTGGTGCCGTTCCTAGAAACTTGCATCCTCCATAGCCAGGCTCTCCTCCCCTTGAACTACGGCCGGATTCAAAGTCTCCATGAGGCAATGGATGGGAGCAGAGGAGGACAGGGCCAATTCTGCTAGGGGATGGGGACTTGAGTCAGTCAAGACTTCACAGGGGAGCTGAGCCTGAGGTGAGGTGCTGGCTTGGCTGGCAAAACAGGGCATGCATATCGGAGGAGGGTCACAAGCAGGAATGGCAGCACAAAACTACATTGAAGGTCCTGGAACTCTAAGATGTTCCAAAGGGGTGCAGTGGTCATGGGCGGAGGCTTGGGAAGAGAAAGAAGGAACGTGGACTACAGCTCCCACGGGAGGCAAGAACCACAGAGCTTCCCAAAGAGCCCAGCTGTGGCGTTAGGACTATGAACAGAACTGCAGCTGTTTTCCGCTTCCTGGACTCCCTTCTGTCCCTTGCATATTCCATTGCATAGATATACCACAGCCAGTTTACCATTCACCTGTTGATGGACATTTGGATAGGTTCTAGTTCAGGGTTATTGCAAATACAGCTGCTCAACATGTTCCAATGTTTGTGTGCAGTTCTGTGTGCTTTCATCTCTCTTGGCAGGAACAGAAGCCCAGGCCACTGAGCCAAACTGCTTGGGTTCACCTTCCAGACTCCACCTCTTTCTAGCTGTGTGACTTTGGGCAAGCTCCTTCACTTCTCTGTGCCTGTGTCCTTGTCAATAAAATGAGGACAGTGCAGTCCCTACCCCAGGTGGTTGCTGAGAACTTTCAGTGAGTGAGCTCAAGAAAACCTCCAAGAGCAAGGCTTGCCATAGGAAAAGCATTTACACGTCTAATCTCATTGGCTCTCTTCTTATTAACTCATTTTACTTTTGAACCGTTTTCATTTTCCTTGGAAGAATGCATATCTGGAATGCATAATTCGTGCTGTTACCTCCTTCTTGTCTAGTATTTCAGTTTCCCTTTCTACCTTTTTTATAAAAAAAAATCCCAGCTTTGTTGAGATATCGACATACAATAAACTACATATATTTTAAGTATACAATTTGATAAAATGTTAGCATGTGCATATGACCACGAATCAATCATCACAGCGAAGTTAGTTAACATAAAAATCATCATCTCCCAAAGTTTTCTGGGGCATCTTTATAATCCCTTCCTGCTTTCCCCACTGGGTACTCCAGACAGCCACTAATCTTCTGTTTGTTATGACATATATTCTAGAATTTTATGTAAATGGAACCATTACAATATGTACATTTTTCAGTCTGGCTTCTTCCACTCCACATATAATTTGAGACCTATCCATGGTGTGCGTGTACTACTGTTCATTACTTTTTTTCTGGGTAGTATTCCATCGTATAGATACAGCACAGGCAGTTTACCATTCACTTGTTGATGGACATTTGGATAGGTTCTCGTTTGGGACTATTGCAAATATAGCTGCTCAATGTGTTCCCAGCATTTGTGTGCAGTTCTGTGTCCTTTCATCTCTCTTGGCTAAATACCTAGTAGTAGAATGGTGAGTCACTCAGAGATATGAGTGTAACTTTTTGAGAAACTCCCAAACTGCTTTCCAAAGAGACTAACTTTTCCTGTTCCTACCAGCAGTATATCACAGCTCCAGTTGTTCTACATTTTCTCTGATACTTGGTTAGTCAGTCTTTTTAATTTTAGCCTATGTGGGTAGTGATATCTCCTTGCAGTTTTATTGTGTTTTATTTTATTTTATTTGAGACGGAGTCTTACTCTGTCCATTACACTGGAGTGCAGTGGTTCCATCTTAGTTCACTGCAGCCTCTAACTTCTGGGCTCAAGTGATTCTCCCACCTCAGCCTCAGAAGTAGCTCAGACTACAGGCATTCATCACCATGTCCAACTAATTTTTAAAAAATGCTGCCCAGGTTGGTCTCAAACTGCTGGCCACAAGTGATCCTCTGATTCCGACATCCCAAAGCACTGGAATTACAGGCATGAGCCACCTTGCCCGGCCTCCTTGTAGTTTTAATTCCCTCATGATTAATGATGTTGGGCGTCTTTTTGTTGTTGTTGTTTGTTTTGTTTTTATGAGGAAACACCAATTTTAATTTAAAGGAAAAAAATCAGAAAAATATCTGTAAGAATAATGGAGCAAAACAAGTCCTGAAAAAGAGTTCTACATCTTGGTGGTCATATTTATTGGAAGAGCTTGAGAAAAATGAAAATATCATTTAGCTTAAGAAGTTGTGAGTTATCTGCAAATCAACTCATTTCAGGAGTGGAAGAATCCCTGGAATTATTTCCTAATATCAAAATGTATGCAGGTTTCTCTTTTGAATGTCTTGTACACTCAAAGACAAGAGGCCACTGTACAAAGTCTCCTGTTTTCCACACAGGACAAATTTTTGTTTCAGCCAACTCTCAGTGGAGGGGCAACCAGGACAACACAATCTCTCCAGACAAGGAGCTTTGGAATATTCTGTTTCGTTGATTTATATATCTCTTTATATGTTTCTTCATATAGTAGTCACAGTTTCTTCCACATCTCCCAAGATCATATTTAAATGTTGATCATAAGCATGTAATCTGTCTTGAAGCTCTGTCATTTCTCATTTTCACATAAATTCGCTTATCTAGGCTGAGCCTGATAAGATCCAGGAGCTCCTCTACAGTGTTGGTAATTTGTTGCTGGTCCACATCGTCAGCCATGTTTCTTGGGCATTTTTTAATGTCAATATTTGCCATCCACTTATCTCATTTAAGTGTTTTGTCCATTTAAAAAATGAGTTTGCTTTTCTTACTGAGTTACAAGAATTCTTCACATATTCTAGATATAAGTCCTTTTCTGGAAATATGTTTCACAAAAAACTTTGCCCAATTTGTGGCTTGCTTTTTCATCTGAGTGTCTTCTGCAAAGCAAAAACTTTACGTTTTGATAAAACACAATCTGATGCTTTTCTTTCACAGCTGGAAGTTTCTTGCCAAATCAAAGATCACTGCAATTGAAGTTTTACAGTTTTAGTTCATACATTTTAGGTTTATGGTATAGTTTAGGTTAGTTTTTGCACATGCTTTAAGTTAAATGTCAGGATCTGTTTTCTTGCATCTGGCTATCCAAATTGTTACAGCATCATTTGTTGAAAGATTATCTTTTCCTTATCGAAATGTCTTGGCCCTTTGGCAAAAGTTGAATGTTTTGTTTCTCTAGTGATGCATTAGGGTTAATAGTATACATTTTTAACCTATCATGGTTTACCTTCAAGTAATATTACACCACTTCACATTATAGTATAAGAACGAACCACGCCTACCCTTTGTGCTCTTGTCGCTACATACTCGTCCTCTACAGGTTATAAACCACAAGGTCATTATTTTAAAATATAAACTGCCAATTTCGTTTCAAAGTGGTCAGAAATAAGAAAAGAAGTCCTTACATTACCAACATAGTTACCATTTCTACTCTTCTTGTTTTTCTTTGCGTTGATCCAGGTTTTCATCCCGTCTCGCGTTACGTTCCTTTAATACTTCTTGTAATCTTGCTCTGCTACTTTTCCTTTTTGTATGTCCTTTTCCCCGCTCTCTTTTTATTTCCACTTTCTTTATAAAAAAACGTTTTGCTGGCATAAGATTTTTTTTTTTTTTTTTTTTTTTTT
>PVKV010010306.1:0-76368 GCA_004027835.1 Alouatta palliata | reverse complement strand
TCTGTTTCAGTTCTTTGTAGATTCTGGATATCAGCCCTTTGTCAGATGGGTAGACTGCAAAAATTTTTTCCCATTCTGTTGGTTGCCGATTCACTCTAATGACTGTTTCTTTTGCTGTGCAGAAGCTGTGGAGTTTGATTAGGTCCCATTTGTCTATTTTGGCTTTTGTTGCCAATGCTTTTAGTGTTTTGGTCATGAAGTCCTTGCCTATCCCTATGTCCTGAATGGTTTTGCCTAGATTTTCTTCTAGGGTTTTTATGGTGTTAGGTCTTATGTTTAAGTCTTTAATCCATCTGGAGTTAATTTTGGTGTAAGGTGTCAGGAAGGCGTCCAGTTTCTGCTTTCTGCACATGGCTAGCCAGTTTTCCCAACACCATTTATTAAACGGGAAATCCCTTCTTCATTGCTTGTTTTTTGTCAGGTTTGTCAAAGATCGGATGGTTGTAGATGTGTTGTGTTGCCTCTGAGGCTTCTGTTCTGTTCCATTGATCTATATCTCTGTTTTGGTACTAGTACCATGCTGTTTTGATTACTGTAGCCTTGTAGTATAGTTTGAAGTCTGGTAGTGTGATGCCTCCCACTTTGTTGATTTTGCTTAGAATTGACTTGGCTATGTGGGCTCTCTTTTGGTTCCATACGAAGTTTAAGGTGGTTTTTTTCCAGTTCCGTGAAGAAGGTCATTGGTAGCTTTATGGAGATAGTGTTGAATCTTTAAATTACTTTGGGCAGTATGGCCATTTTCACGATATTGATTCTTCCTAACTGTGAACATGGAATGTTTCTCCATCTGTTTGTGTCCTCTCTTATTTCATTGAGCAGCGGTTTGTAGTTCTCCTTGAAGAGGGCCTTTACGTTCCTTGTTAGTTCTATTCCTAGGTATTTGATTCTCTTTGTAGCAATTGTGAATGGCAGTTTGTTCTTGATTTGGCTCTCTTTAAATCTGTTCTTGGTGTATAGGAATGCTTGTGATTTTTGCACATTGATTTTGTATCCTGAGACTTTGCTGAAGTTGCTTATCAGTTTCAGGAGATTTTGGGGTGAGATGATGGGGTCTTCTAGATATACAATCATGTCATCTGCAAATAGAGACAATTGGACTTCCTCCTTTCCTATTTGAATACCCTTTATTTCTTTTTCTTGCCTGATTGCTCTGGCTAGAACTTCCAGTACTATATTGAATAGGAGTGGTGAGAGAGGGCATCCTTGTCTAGTGCCAGATTTCAAAGGGAATGCTTCCAGTTTTTGCCCATTCAGTATGATATTGGCTGTGGGTTTCTCATTAATAACTTTTATTATTTTGAGATACGTTCCGTCAATACCTAGTTTATTGAGAGTTTTTAGCATAAAGCCCTGTTGAATTTTGTCAAAGGCCTTCTCTGCATCAGTTGAGATAATCATGTAGTTTTTGTCTTTGGTTCTGTTTATGTGGTGAATTATGTTTATAAACTTGCGTATGTTGAACCAGCCTTGCATTCCCAGGATGAATCCCGCTTGATCATGGTGGATAAGCTTTTTGATGTGCTGTTGCAATCGGTTTGCCAGTATTTTATTGAAGATTTTTACATCTATGTTCATCATGGATATTGGCTTGAAGTTTTCTTTTCTTGCTGAGTCTCTGCCAGGTTTTGGTATCAGGATGATGTTGGTCTCATAAAATGATTTGGGAAGGACTCCCTCTTTTTGAATTTTGGAATAGTTTCAGAAGGAATGGTACCAGCTCCTCTTTGTATGTCTCGTAGAATTTGGCTGTGAAACCATCTGGACCTGGGCTTTTTTTGGGTGGTAGGCTCTTAATTGCTGCCTCAACTTCAGATTTTGTTATTGGTCTATTCAGGGTTTTGACTTCTTCCTGGTTTTGGCTTGGGAGGATGCAAGTGTCCAGGAATTCATCCATTTCTTCCAGGTTTACTAGTTTATGTGCATAGAGTTGTTTGTAAGAATCTCTGATGATGGTTTGAATTTCTGTGGAATCTGTGGTGATATCCCCATTATCGTTTTTTATTGCATCTATTTGATTATTCTCTTGTGTTTTTTTATTAATATGGCTAGTGCTCTATTTTGTTGATCTTTTCAAAAAAATAGCTCCTGGATTTATTGATTTTTTTTAAGGGATTTTTGTGTCTCTATCTCCTTCAGTTCTGCTCTGATCTTAGTTATTTCTTGTCTTCTGCTAGGTTTTGAGTTTTTTTGATCTGGCTCCTCTAGCTCTTTCAATTTTGACAATAGGGTGTCAATTTTAGATCTGTCCTTGCTCCTCATGTGGGTATTTATTGCTATATATTTTCCTCTAGAGACTGCTTTAAATGTGTCCCAGAGATAAAGTTGTAATCCCCATACAGGTGTGTTTACACAATGAATTATTAGTGACTGATCAATAAAATAATAAAATGTCCTCTGTGTGGACCTTGAAAATTGAATACAGATCTCAGGCAATTTAGAAAGTTATTTTTGCCAAGGGTGAGGATGCACACCCATGACACAGCCTCAAGAGGTACTGGTGACATGTGCCCAATGTGGTCTGAGCACAGCTTGATTTTTATATTTCAGGAGACACGAGATATGGAGCAACATATATAAGATGAACATTTCTCCAGTCTGTTTTGGAAAGGAGGGACAACTTGAAGCAAAAGTGGAACATCTCAAAGTGAATAGGAGGCTTACAGGTCACAGGTAGGTGACAGACAGACCATTGCATTTTTTGACTTACTGATTAACCCTTCCAAAGGAGGCAATCAGATATGCATGTATGTCAATGAGCAGAGGAATGACAATGAATAGATTGGTAGCCTGGTTTACCCTAAGCAGTTCCCAGGTTGAATTTTCCCTTAACTTAGTGATTTGGGGGCCGAGATATTTCCCTTTCACATCCATATCTACATCTTTACCATTTTCTGGCTTTGTAATTCGTTTGTGTAGATTCACGTTTCTGCCTGTTATGTTTTCTGCCTGAGAAAATGTGCTTACATGTCTGGTAATGCATTCCTACTAGGGTGAATAATCAAAATGTTATTTGTCTGAAAAAATTATGTCATTTTTGTGTTTATTATAGTGATAATTGTAAGCCCATCAAAAGAAATATTTCTCTCTCAAAATAGTATGCTATTTTCTAACATTACCATTTGTTACAGTCCCTATCTTAGTGCTGAAATTCCTTATTTGCTCATCCATGATGTCTACTTTTTTTAATAGTGATACGGTTTGCATCTGTGTTCCTACCCACATCTCCTGTTGAATTGTAATCCCCAATGTTGGAGGTGGTGTGTGGTGGGAGGTGATAGGATCATGGGAGTAGAATTCTCAGGAATGGTCTAGCACTACCCGTGTCATGCTATTCTCTTGATAGTGAGTTCTCATGAAAAGTGGTTGTTAAAAAGTGTGTAGCACTTCCCTGATCTCTTCATCCTGTTCTAGCCATGTGAGGAGCGAGGTCCTCCCTTTCCTTTTTGATATTTGAAAGTTAAATGAGATCCTCCTTGCCATGCATCCTGTACAGCCTACAAAACCTGAGCCATTTACAGATACGTAAAAATGTGCAAGCAGCTTTTGCATTGGGTAATAGGCAGAGGTTGAAAGAGTTTGAAGGGCTCATAGGAAGACAGAAAGATGAAGGAAAAGTTGAAACTTCCTCAGCACTTGTTTAATGGGTTGCCACTAGGTGGCTGAATGTGATATGAACACTGAACCACAGGCTGAGGAGGTTGCAGATAGAAATTAGGAACTTACTTGGAAGTGGAGTAAAGGTTACCTTTGTTACAGATTAGCAAAACTCTGGTGGCATTGTGGCCCTGCCCTAGGGATTTGGTAACTTCTGAACTTGAGAGTGATGGTTTACTGTTTCTGGTAGAAGAAATTCCTAAGCAGCACAGCATTCAATATGGAGCCTGGTTGCTTCTAACAGCCCATGCTCATGTGTGTCAACAACAACAACAAAAAAAAATGACGAAAAACTGGCACTTATATTGAAAAGGATAGCAGAGTGTACAGGTTTTGAAAATTTGCAGGCTGGCTACAGAAAACAGAAAACAAAATCCTGTGTTCTGGGGAGGAATTCAAGCCAGCTGCAGAAATCTGTTTAAGTAACAAGGAGCTGAATGTTAATAGCCAAGACAATGGGGAAGCCTCAAAGGCATTTCAGAGACCTCTGCAGTAGCCCCTCCTCCCATCACAGGCCAGGAAGCCTAGGAGGGGAGAATGTTTTCATGGGCCACACCCAGGACCCCAGTGCCCTGTGCACTATCTGGATACTGCTCTCAATATCCTGGACCCTCCAGCACCTCTGATACAGCTTTAGCTGCTGGTTCATAAGGTACAAACCATGATCCTTGGTGGCTTCTACTTTGTGTTAAGCCTGTGAGTACACAGGGAAAGAGTTGAGGTTTGGAAACCTCAGCCTAGATTTCTGAGGGTGTGTGGAGAAACATGGATGTCCAAGCAGAATTCTGCTACATGGGTGAAGCCCTAATGGAGAATCTTGTCTAGGGCAGAGCAGAGGGGAAATGTGGGGTTAGAGCACCAACACAGAGTCCACACTGGACAACTTCCCAGTGGAGTTTTGAGAAGAGGGCCACCATCCTCCAGACCCCAGAATGGGAGATCCACTGACAGCTTTTAATTGTGCCTGGAAAAGGCATAGGTACTCAATGCCAGCCAGCTGGGGACTGAACCCTGCAAAGTCACAGGATTAGAGCTGCCTTAGGCTTTGTGAGCCCACCCCTTGCACCAGTGTGCCCTGGATGTGAAACACTGAATTGAAGGAGGTCATTTTGGAGCTGTAAGATACAGTGATTTTCCTTCTGGGTTTCAAACTTGCACAGGACCTTGAGTCCCTTTCTATTGGCTGATTTCTCCAGAGAATATATCCAGTGCTTTTACCTCCATTGTGTCTTAGAAGTAATTAACTTGTTTTTCACTTACTTAATAGGCTGATAGGCAGAAGGGATTATCCTTGTTCAGATGAGACCTTGGATTTGGGACTTTTGAGTAAATGCTTCAATGAGTTGTGAATTTGGGGACTGTTGGTTTGCATTGTGCAAAGTGAGAAGGACGTGAGATTTGGGTGGGGCAAGGGCAGAATTACAAGATTTGGATCTGTGTCCCTACCCACATGTCAGGTTGCATTGTAATCCTCAATGTTAGAGGTAGGGCCTGTTGGGAAGTTATTGGATCATACAGGTGGAATTCTGGTGGAAATAAATACTGCGGAAAACCACTATTTAAAATAATATATTTTAGTAAATCTGAGAGAAAGTACAAAAGACTTAGAAAACATTTAAAATATTAAAAAGGCTATAAAAGCAAGTTAAATATCAATCAGTAAAAAATTGTATGATAGAATAAAAGATGGCACTGAAAATTGTGTTTCAAAATTACTACGCTCCTCAGTGTTTTTATAAAATATTCACGATGCATTATTTGAAATCGTTTATAAAGGATTGGTACAGAATTGTTGACCCCAACCTAAAACCAAAGTAGAAATACAGATAAATGTGTGGAAAGATCTACATTTAAATCTTATCAAATACTGTGTCCACATTGTGATCTTACTGGTATTATTTCATGACTGCTATTTATATGTTTCATACCTTTTATGTGTTTTCCAAGTTGTTCTATAATACATACGAATTAGGCTCTTGGTCAGAATAAAAGAGATATCAACAGAAATGTATTTTTGTTCCACAGAATTCTGATATTAGAATAACTTGGAAAAGTGTAGAATTTGTTTTCCAGTTTATTTTCCTCCTTTGAGCTCCCTATCTATATATAGTTAGCCTGTTCAGTTAGAGTTCTTGCCTTTCCGTGTTCCTGACTCCTAACCATAATACATTTTAATTTGTTTTAAATTATGAGGATAAACTAAGACATTCACATTAACTATATGACAAAATTATACTATAGCAAGGAAGGTCCAGAATGAATACATAACCATTAAACTAGGTTTATCCATCTGTTAGGACCACAAGACAGATAAAAACAGACTCAAAACATGCTGACAGAACTGACATATTATTAAAAAACAGCGACTAGTAAAAAGCAACTAGTAAACATCTTAGTGTACACAGGAGTACTAAATTATATATAGTTACTTATACTGGATATATGTTACTTATCACATTATTAAATTACATATATTTTTAGTATTCTGTAGTTTGCCTTTTTATCTCAGTGGTCTTATTTGAAGGCACATTTTAATTTTTTCAAAGTCTATCTTATCAACTTATATTTAATTGATTTTATTTTATATTTTGATACCATATATAATAATGGTCAAAAATATATATATTTTTTTTTGCGTAAAATTTGTTAGTTTGACATTTTGGCCTAAAGTTGTGTTAATTTCTGTATATGGTTTGAAATATGGATCAACGTTCATATTTTTCATATGAATATCACATTTCCCAGCATCTTGTTGTTTAAATACTATTATCTTCATTAGACTGACTTACAGCTTAGCTAAAATGAATTGAAGACATGTATGGATATTTCTGGTTCTTCTATTCTATTGGTCCATCCTTTCTTCAGAAGCACAGTACATTGGCTAATATAGTTATGCAGTAAATATAGAAAATAGAAGTGTAAATTCTCCAACTTTGTGATTCTCTTTCAGATGGTTTTGCATATTCTAGCTTATTTGCCTTTTATATCAGCTTCAGAATCATCATGCTAATATCTGCAAATTTCTTTCTGAGACATTGGTTGGAATTGTATGATCTCTGTAGATCACTAGAAATTTATAAATCTATAGATTTGAATCCTTAAATACATAAATATAATACTCTCCATTAGTAATTATTTGATTTTCTTAGTCTATTTACACTCTTAGCATACAGATGTTTTTTATTTTCTAATGATATCATAACGTATTGCCACAAATTTACTTGTTTACAACAATACAAATTTACTGTATTAGAGTCCAAAGGTCAGAAATGTAAACTATGTTTATCTTGATTAAAATTAAGGCATTGTCAGGGCTTTGTTCTTTCCTGTGGCTCTAGAGGAGAATCTACTTGATTGTGTATTTTAGATTCTAGTTGCTTTCTCCATTCTTTGGCTTAATGGACTTTATCTCCACCTCTAGTCAACACTACAGCATTTTCCAGTGTTTCTCTTATTCTAACCACCTTGCTCCTACTTATAGGGGCCCGTGTGATTATGTTGGGCTCACCTACTTAATCAGGATAATCCAAATCTAAAAATATATAACTTAGTCATACCCGCTAATTTCCTTCTACGTTAAAATGTGGTATTTATGAGTTCAGGGGTTACTCTGTAAACACAGTTTGTGGCAGTGGTGGGGTTTTATTGTGCCTACCACAGAGATCTTGTAATTTTTCCATAGAGTTTCAGCTAAATATTTTATGCTTATATTATTTTGTGTTTCACTTAGTTTAATTTAATCATTGCATAATATATACATATGCAAAACCTCGTGTTCTACACCTTAAATAGATACAATTTTTGTAAACCTTAATAAATGGGAAGATTAAAAGGCTCAATAATGTAAAGCAATATTTCAGTGAAGGCAAAAGCATTAATGCCAGTGAATATCCTACTCTTTTGGAGAAATCATTAAAGAGATATGATAACAACTAAATTCTCTTACTTTTTTTTCATTTTAGGATATCACTTAAAGGTATATAAGTAAACATGCATTCACTACAATACAGTTTCAGAAATTATATACTAAAAAGAGTTATCACTTTGGAAAATTCTATGTATGTACAGTATTTCCAACTGACAGAATTTATTTACTGTTCAGAATGCTGCCCTCCCCCCAAAAAAACAATATTCTATGTATTCTATTAGTACAGTTGTTTTCATCATGGGAAAGATGCTTCAACTGATTGTTTTTTTTTACTTACAGACATTAATTGTCTTATACATATTCATACATTCTGAATCTAAAAAAAAATGGACTAAAATCCTGCCTGCAACCTAACAGTAATTGTTTTTTATAGTTTCTCCCTTTTGGTATATATGCAATAGCCTCTATTTCAGCTGGAATTGAAATTGTATTAATAACTTACTATTTATAGCTTTTTTACACATTTCCACAATGTAAGTAGCTTGTTTATAATCTATTTCCCAAACATGCATACTAGTCTTATGCTGCAGATGGCCTCACACAGTCTGGTGCTTGCCTTTCTCATGACTGAGCACGCTCTGTCTCTCTCAACCAAGCCTTCTCTTTGTCTCTCTCTCTCTCTCCGTGATTGTGTGTGTTTCTCTCTGTGTGTGTGTGTGTGTGTGTGTGTGTGTGTGTGTGTGTGTATTTCCCTATATCTTGCTCAATTAGGTTAAAAGTTAAGAAGTGTCCCTACAAGCAAATGGGGAGAGAAGTCTAGGAGATACCTCTTGAGTATCAACTCCATTATACATTTCCAATCTTAAAATACATTCTTTAAAAAGGAGAAAAACAGGTAATGAAAAAGAGTGAAATATTCTTGGGTGGACTACGCTTAACCCTTTATTAATTGGTGATTTACAAATTTGAAAGATTTTAGAAGTCAATCAGAAAATCTTTTAGTCTTTGAGAGAAAATGGACACTGTGGATCAGCAGTGAAAGTACCTAAGAGGCTGGAGAGTTTTTGGGAGCTCTAAAGGAGGAGCCTTGCAAATGATGACTAGTTGATAAGTGAGAAAAGTTTAGAGAATTTGGGAATCTGGATTAAAACCTCTCAGCTGATTAACAATGGCTGTGGCCTCTATACAATATATTTCTTATTTGAGCCAAGCCTCATTTGGCAAAAATAGATAAATTCTTGAAGAACCTGAGTGGATGTATTTTTTCAGGAGTTCACTGTTCCTATGTATAGTTTTCTAGACGTCCCAAAAAGTTCCTTGAAGTAGCCCAGCACTGAAGAGTGGGTGCACAGGATCCAAAATAGGCATCACTGTGCCCGTAGCTACAACCCCATTCCCAGGGACACCACACGCGCAGGACATGCCGTACATTACTCTTCTCAAGAAGGCGCCATTCATAGTTTAGTTCACATGAGTGGCACCTTCTTGTAAGGGCACTGCACGCTGGATGGCTGGATGTGGCATCCCAGACCAAATGCTCCCTATTCATGGAGTTTTTATTCAAGTCCCTGTAGGTGTATGCCTTTGCATGGCCACCAAAATGTATGCCAAGAAACTATGCAGCTTCTAGCCCCCAGCACTTACCTTTACATCCTGCCCTCGGTGAGATGTGAACATGCAGATTTTGGTCTTGTTTTGTTGTAATCCTGCCACTCAGGAGGCTGATGCAGGAGACTCCCTTTAATGTGGTAGGTCGATGTTTCAGTGAGTGGAGATTGCACCACTGTATTCCCACCTGAGTTTCAAACTGAGACCCTGTCTCAAAGAAACAAAAGTAAAAACAAAATCAAACAGAAAACAAAAAAAATTAAATTACTGGTTAAGTGAAAAGTACCAACCACTCCACAAAGCTTTCTGTTATCCTAAAACTCCAGCTGTGATGCACAGACCTAATTCCAAAAAAAAAAAAAAAAAAAAAAAAAAAAAAAAAAAAAAAAAAAAAAAAAAAAAAAAAAAAAACACAGAATACAACAACCTAGATGCAAAGAAGTGGAGAAGAGTCAGAGGGTACCAGGTTGGAGAGATCAGAAATTTCATTTATTTTTCAGGCTATGGAGTTACAAGACCCATAGACATTAATATAAGAGAAAATTAAGACAGATAATGGGCTGGAAGGCAAGAAGTGCCATTTTATTTCTCTTACTTCCATGGTTCTTTATACTTCATTTGTGCTATCCCGCTCTCTTGCTCACTCTCGCTCTCTCTCTCTCTCTCTCTCTCTCTCTGTGTTATTAACAATTAATAATAGTTCTAAGATTTTGTAGCTGTAAGACTTTAAAATGATTACATTAATATATTTTCCATACTTTTACCAGACTTTCACATATGTCTTCATATTTAAAATGATTACATTAATATATTTTCCATACTTTTACCAGACTTTCACATATGTCTTCATATTTAAAATGAGTTTTAGAAAGTACACTGTTGTTTATTTTTATGTAATTTGACAATTTGTCTTAACTGAAGCATTTAGATCATATATATTCATATAATTTTTTACATACATGCATTAAATTTACTGGCTTTCTACTTGTTTTCTGTGTTTCATCCTTTCCTTATTCCTAATTTTATGTGTTTTTCTGCCTGATGGTGGATTTAGTATTTTTATCATTCAGTTATATTTTCTCAACTCTTGGCTTATTAGTTAGGTCACTTTAAGAAAAAAAAATAGTGGTTGCTCTAGGGTTTACAGAGTTCTTATTTAATTCATCACAGTCTATCTTCAAAGAATATTATCCTAGTTTATGTACGGTGAAAACATAGTATGCGTACAATTTACCCATCCTTTGTCATATATTTTTTTAATTGATTAAAGCTCTAGTCCTCACACACATATTTGTTTACACTATGAATTATACAGACTGAATAATAAAATAATAAATTGTGTCCTCTGTGTGAACTCCCAATATTTGAGACAGGTCTCCAGCAATTTAGAAAGTGAATTTTGCCAAGGGTGAGGATGTACACCCATGACACAGCCTCAGGAGGTCCTGGTGACAGGTGCCCAATCTGGTCAGAGCACAGCTTGGTTTTATACATCTTGGGAGATATGACACATAGATCAACTTATGTAAGATGAACATTTGTTCAGTCTGGTCCCTGGAAAGCAGGGACAACTTGAAGCAAAAGTGGTACATCTGAAAGTGGGGAGGGAGCTTCCAGGTCACAGGTAGGTGACAGAGAAACAATTGCACTCCTTTGAGTTACTGATTAACCTTTCAAAAGGAGGTAATCAGATATGCATTTATCTCAGTGAGCAGAGGGATGACTATGAATAGACTGGGAGACTTGTTTGCCCTAAGCAGTTCCCAGCTTGAATTTCCCATTAACTTAGTGATTTGGGGGCCCCAGATATTTCCCTTTCACATTCATATCTTCATCTTTATCATTTTCTGGGTTTGTAATTCGTTTGTGTAGATTCACCTTTCTGCCTGGTATTTTCTCTGCCTGAGAAAATGTGCTAATGTGTCCGGTAATGCATTTCTACTGGAGTGAATAATCGAAATATTCTTTGTCTGAAAAAATGATCACGTTATTTTTCTGTTAATTACAGAGATAATTGTAAACCCATGGAAAGAAATATTTATCTCTCAAAAGAGTTCGCTTTTTTCTAACATAACCATTTGTTACAGTTCCACTCTCTGTGCTGAAACTCTTCATTTGCTCATCCATGATGTCTGCTTTATCCAGTAGTGATAGTGTTTGGATCTGTGTGCCCACCCCCATCCCAGGTATAGGTGATGGGGAGGAAGGCAGCAAATCACACTGCCATGTGTGTACCTATGCAACAATTTTGCGTGTTATTCACATGTACCCCAAAACCTAAAATGCAATAAAAATAATAATAATAATAATAATAATAATCCCTAATGTTGGAGGTGGGGCCTGGTGGGAGGTGACTGGATTATGGGAGTGGAATTCTAGTGGAATTAAATAGTGGAAATAAGCCACTACTTAAAATCGAATATTTTAGTACATCTTAGAGAAAGAAAAAAAGACTTAAAAACCATTTAAAATATTGAAAATGCTATAAAATCAAGTCAAAAATCAATCAACCAAAAAACTGTATGACAGAATGAAAGACAGCACATAAAATTATGTTTCAAAAGTATTTACTAGGCTACTCAGTGTTTTTATAAAACACTCATGTTTCATTATTTGAAATCATTTATAAGAGAATGGTAGAAAATTGTTGAACTCAACCTAAGTATAAATGCAGATAAATACGTGGAAATATCCACATCTAAATTTTATCAAACACTGTATCTACATTATGATATTGCTGTTATGAATGTAGTATTTCAATACTGTCATGTTTTCATACTTTTTATGTGATTTCCAAGTTGTTCTGCAATAAATACGAATTATGCTCGTGGTCAGAAAAAGATATCCACAAAAATGTATTTTTCATTGACAGAATTCTGATACAAGAATAACTTGGAAAAGTGTAAAATTTGTTTTTGACAGTTATTTTTCCTCTTTTCAAATTTTTAGATCTATATATAGTCAGCCTGTTCAGTTAGAGTTCTTGCCTTTCCACCTTCCTGACTCCTAACCGTAATAAATGTTAATTTATTATAAATTATGAGGATAAACTGATACATTCACATTAACAACGTGACAAAATTATACTGTAGCAAGGAAGGTGCAGAATGAATACATAACCATTCAGTCAGGATTTTTCCTGTGCTAGGACTACAACAGGGATCAGAGCAGACTCAAAACATGCTCATAGAACTGATATTTTATTGAAAAACACGTAAGTTTTAAAAAGTAACTAGTAAAATTCTTAGTATACACAGGAATGCTAAATTGTATGTATTTATTTATGGGGAACATATGTATCACAATATTAAATTACACAGATTTTAAGTATTCTGTAGTTTGCTTTTTAGGATCTCAGTGGTCTTATTTGAAGACAAATTTTAATTTTTTCAAAGTCTATTTTATCAACTTACTTTTAATTTGTATATTAATGTACATAATTTAATGGTCAAAAATACTTTCTCTAATATTTTTTGTAAAATTTTATAGTTTGACTTTTGGCCTAAGACAGGGTAAATTTCTGTATATGATTGGAAATATGGATCAAGGTTCATATTTTTCATATGGATATCACATTTTGCAGCATTTTATTGTTTAAATACTATTATTACTTCATTACATTGACTTTAAGGCCTAGTCAAAATGAATTGGGGACATGTACGAATATTTGTGGTCCTTTTGTTGTATTTATTCATCCTTTCTTCAGAACCACCCTACATTGGCTAATCTAGTTACACAGTCAATTTAGGAAATACAGGTGTAAATTCTCCAACTTTGTGATGCTCTTTCAGGTGGTTTTGCATATTCCAGTTTATTTGCCTTTATATCAGCTTTAGAATCATCATGCTAATATACACAAATATTTTTCTGAGACATCAGTTGGAATTGCCTTAACTCTGTAGATCAGTAGAACTCTTTAAATCTATAAATTTGAATCCTTCAATCTGTAAATGTTATACTCCTCTCCACTTAATTAGTAATTACTTGATATTCTAGTGTATTTACACTTTTAGCATACAGATGTTTTTGGTTTTCTATTGATACTGTAACAAATTGCCACCAATTCAGTTGTTTACAACAACCCAAATTTATTGTATTAGAGTAGATTTATCTTGCCTGAAATTAAGGCATTGGCAGGGCTTTGTTCCTCCTGTTGGCTCTAGAGGAGAATCTACTTGATTGTCTTTTTTAGATTCTAGTTCCTTTCTCCATTCTTGGCTCATGGCCTTTACCTCCACCTCTAGTCAACACTATAGCATTTGCCAGTGTTTCTGTTATTCTAACCACTTTCTTCCAACTTATAATTGCCCTTGTGATTATGTTGGGTGCACTCAGATAAAGTAGGATAATCCCAATCTAAAAATATTTAATTTAATCATATCTGCCAATATTTTCCCCAATGTAAAATGTGATATTTTTGAGTTCAGGGTTTATACTCTGTAAACATCTTTTGGAGGGGGGTTACTATTCTGCCTACCACAGAGATCTGGTAATTTTCTATAGAGTTACACTTAAATAGTTTATATTATTTTATGTTTCAATTAGCTGATTTAATCATTGCATAACGTATACGTACATCAAAACATCATGTTGTACACCTTAAACGTATACAATTGTTACATCAGGTAAACGTTAAGAAATAGGAAGAAAATTGGCTGCGTAATAAAAAAAAAAGTATTTCAAAGAAAAACCATAAATCCCAGTGAATATACTATTCCTTTTGAGAAATCATGAACAAGTTATATCAAGTAACTCTTCCTTTTCTTTGATTTTAGGCTATCACTTTAAGTTATATAAGTAAACATGTATTTACTGCAATATATTTTTAGAAATTATATACTAAAAAAGTATCACTTAGAAATATTTCATATACATACAGTATTTCCAACTGACAGAATTTTTTTTTACTGTTTAGAATGCTGTCTCACACCCCAAAAAGCAAAGATTCTATGTATTCTATTACTACAACTGTTTTCATTATGGAGAAGATATTTCAACAAATTTTTATGTTATTAATGTTCTTATACATAGTCATACATTCTGAATCTAAAAAACATAAACTAAAAGCCTGCCTGCAACCATTCAGAAATTGTTTTTATAGTTTCTTACTTTTGCTGTATCTGCTGTAGCCTCTAATTCAGCTGGAATCAAAATTGTAGTAATCACTTACTATTTATAACATTTTTTACACATTTCCACAATATAAGTAGCTTATGTATTACTACCCAAATATGCATACGAGTTTCATGTTGCACAGGGTCTCACCCAGTCTGGCTCTTGGCTTTCTCTTGCACAGGCACTCTGTGTGTGTGTGTGTGTGTGTGTGTGTGCGCGCGCGCGTGCATGCGCGCGCGCGCACATTTCCCTCTATCTCTCCCCATGTGGTTAAGAGTTAAGAAGTGTCCCCACATGCAAATGGGGAGGGAAGCCTAGGAGCTATCTCTTGAGTATCACTTCTATCATACCCTTCCATTCTTCAAATATATTCTTTAAGAATGGGGACAAAAAGATAACTAAAAAGAGGGAAATATTCTTGGGTGGACTATGCTTACCCCTTCATCAATTGGTGACATAAAGCTTAGAAACATATTTTAAAGGTTAACCAGAATATCTTTTAGTATTTGAGACAAAACGATCACTGTGGATCAGCAATGAAGGGATCTAAGAAGCAGGAGAGTCTTTCGGGAGCTCTAAAGGAGGAGCCTTGCACATGATGACTAGCTGACAGGTGAGAAAACTTTAGAGAATTTGGGAATCTGGAATAAAACCTCTCAGCTGACTAGCAATGGCTGTGGCCTCAATACAATGTCTTTCTCATTTAAGCCAAGCCTCATTTGATAAATAGAGATAATTCTTGAAGAACCTGACTGGATCTGTTTTCTCAGGAGTTCACTGTTCCTATGTATAGTCTCCTAAAAGGCACAAAAAGTTCCTTGAAGTAGCCCAGCACTGAAGAGTGGGTGCACAGGATCCAAAACAGGCATCACTGTGCCCGTAGCTACAACCCCATCCCCAGGGACAGCACATGCGCAGGACATGCCGTACATTACTCTTCTCAAGAAGGCGGCATTCATATTTTAGTTCACATGAATGGCACCTTCTTGTAAGGGCACTGCACGCTGGATGGCTGGATGTGGCATCCCAGACCAAATGCTCCCCATTCATGGAGTTTTTATTCAAGTCCCTGTAGGTGTATGCCTTTGCATGGCTACCGAAATGTACGCCAAGAAACTATGCAGCTTCCAGCCCCCAGCACTCACCTTTACATCCTGCCCTCGGTGAGATGTGAACATGCAGATTTTGGTTTTGTTTTGTTCTAATCCTGCCACTCAGGAGGCTGATGCTGGAGACTCCCTTCCATTTAGGAGGCTGATGTTTCCGGGAGCATAGATTGTGCTGCTGTTTTCCCACCTGAATTTCAAACTGAGACCCTGTCTCAAAGAAGCAAAAGTAAAAACATAATCAAACAAAAAAAAATTTTAATTGGTGGTTAAGTAGAGAGACCATCCACTCAGCAAAGCTTTCTGTTGTCCTAAATCTCCAGCTATTACGCACAGACCTAAATTCCAACAGAAAAATCACAGAATACAACAACCTGGATGCGAAGAAATGGAGAGGAGTCAGAGGGTACCAGGTTGGAGAGAGCAGAAATTTCATTTATTTCTCAGGCTACAGAGTTACAAGAACCCATAGAAATTAATAGAGAGAAAATCAAGGCAGATTTCAGGCTGGAAGACAAGAAATGCTATTTTATTTCTCTTACCTCCATGATTCTTTATACTTCATTTATTTGGTTGGTCTCTCTCTCTCTCTCTCTCTGTTTGTGTTATTAACAATAATAGCTCTAAGATTTCGTAGCTGTAAGATTTAGTGATTACATTAATATTTTCCATCCTTTAACTTTTACCCAACTTTCACAAACGTCTTCATTTTTAAAATGGGATTGTTTTACAAATTATAATTTTGTTTTGTATTTTTATGTAATTTGACAATTTCTGTCTTAATTGAAGCATTTAGATCATGTATACAAAAAATTTTTTTATATACATGTATTTAAGTTAACTGGCTTTCTAGTTCTTTTCCATGTTTCGTCCTTTTCTGATTCCTAATTTTCCTGCCTGATGGTGGATTCAGTATTTTTATCATTCAGTTATATTTTCTCTACTCTTGGCTTATTAGTTAGGTCACTTTAAAAAAAAGTAGTGGTTGCTCTAGGGTTTACAAAGTTCATATTTAATTCATCACACTCTATCCTCAAAGAATATTATAGTAGTTTAAAACCTCTTATGATAGTATGCTTACACTTCACCCCATTTTTTATCACATTATTACTTTTATTAAAGTTGTAATCCCCACACACATATTTGTTTACACTATGAATTATTAGTGACTGATCAATAAAATAATAATAAAGTGTCCTCTGTGTGGACCCCAAAAATTTGATACAGGTCTCAGGCAATTTAGAAAGTTATTTTAGCCAAGGGTGAGGATGCGCACCCATGACATGGCCTCAGGAGTTACGGGTGACATGTGCCCAAGGTGGTCCGAGCACAGTTTGGTTTTTATATTTTGGGAGACACCAGATATGGAGCAACATATGTAAGATGAACATTTCTTCAGTCTGGTCTGAAAAGGAGGGACAACTCGAAGCAAAAGTGGAACATCTCACATTAGATAGGAGGTTTCCAGGTCACAGGTAGGTAACAGACAAAAAATTATATTCTTTTGACTTACTGATTAACCCTTCCAAGGAGGCAATCAGATAAGCGTTTATTTCAGTGAGCAGAGGAATGACAATGAATAGATTAGGAGCCTGGTTCACCCTAAGCAGTTCCCACGCTGAATTTTCCCTTAACTTAGTGATTTGGGGGCCGAGATATTTCCCTTTCACATCCATATCTACATCTTTAACATTTTCTGGTTTGTAATTCGTTTGTGTAGATTCACGTTTCTGCCTGAGAAAATGTGTTAACATGCCTGGTAATACATTTCTACTGGGGTGAATTATCGAAATGTTACTTGCCTGAAAAAATTATCATGTTATTTTGTGTTTATTAGAGTGATAATTGTAAGCCCACCGAAAGAAATATTTCTCCCTCAAAATAGTTTGCTATTTTCTAACATAACCATTTGTTACAGTTCCTGTCTCAGTGCGGAAATTCCTTATTTGCTCACCCGTGATGTCCACTTTTTCCAATAGTGATACGGTTTGCATCTGTGTTCCTACCCACATCTCATGTTGAATTGTAAATCCCAATGTTGGAGGTGGCGCTTGGTGGGAGGTGATTGGATCATGGGGGTGAAATTCTCAGGAATGTTCTAGCACCATCCCTGCGGTGCCATTCTCATGATAGTGAGTTCTCAGCAGATGTGGTTGTTAAACAGTGTGTAGCACCTCCCCCATCTCTCTTCCTCCTTTCCTGGCCATGTGACGGGCAAGCTCCTCCCTTGCTTCCTGGATGATTGACTGTTCCCTGGGGCCTTCCACCATGCTTCCTGTACAGCCTACAGAACTATGAGTCAATTACAGATACCTAAAAATGTGGAAGCAGCTTCTGCAATGGGTATCAGGCAGAGGCTGAAACAGTATGGAGGGCTCACAAGAAGACAGAAAAATGAAGTAAAAATTGAAATTTCCTAAAGACTTGTTTAATGGGTTGTCCCTAGGTGGGTGATAGTCATATGGACACTGAAGACCAGGCTGAGGAGGTCCCAGATGGAAATGAGGAACTTACACGGAAGCTCCACTATTCTTATGGATTAGCCATAAACTGGTAGCATTGTGCCCCTGCCCTAAGGATCTGTAGAAGTTTTGAACTTGAGAGTGGTGATTTAGGGTTTTGGGTATAAGAAATTCCTAAGCAGCATAGCATTCAAGATGGGGCCTGGTTGCTTCTCACAGCCTATGCTCATGTGTGTTAACAAAAAAATGATGTAAAACTGGCATCTATATTTAAAAGGAAAGCAGGGTGTAAAGGTTTTTAAAAATTTGCAGCCTGGCCACATGGTAGAAAAGAACAACCTGTTTTCTGAGGAGGAATTCAAGCTACCTGCAAAAATCTGCCTAAGTAACAAGGAGCTGAATGTTAATAGCCAAGACAATGGGGAGGCGTCAAAGGCATTTTAGAGACCTCTGCAGTAGCCCCTCTTCCTATCACTGGCTGAGAAGCCTTGGAGGGGAGAATGCTTTCCTGGGCCACAACCAGGGCCCCACTGCCCAGTACACTGCTCCTGATATCCTGGCTGGTCCAGTGCCTGACTCAGCCCAAAGTGTGCCCAGTACAACTTCAGCCACAGGTTCAGATGGCGCAAGCCATGATACTTGGTGGCTTCCACTAGATGATAATCCTGTGGGTGCACAGAGCAAGAGTTGAGGCTTGGAAGCCTCAGTGTAGATTTCAGAAGATATGTGGAAAACCTTGGATGTCCAGGTAGAAGCCTAATACAGGGGTCTAGTCCTCATGGAGAACCTTTACTAGGGCAATGCAAAAGGAAATGTGGTGTTAGAGCTGCCACACAGAGTCCACACTGGAGCACTGCCTATTGGAGCTGTGAGAGGAGGACCAACATCCTCCAGGACCTAGAATGCTAGTTCCATTAACATCTTGTAACTGAGCCTAGAAAAGGCATACGTATTTAATGCCAGCCCACTTGGGGCTGGACCCTGCAAAGCCATAGGTTTACAGCTGCCCATGGCTTTGGGAGCCCAGCCCTTGCACCAGTGTGCCCTGGACATGAAATCAAAGGAGATCATTTTGGAGATTTAAGATTTAAAGACTTCCCCACTGGGTTTCAGACTTGCACAGGACCTGCAGCCCCTTTCTATTGGCTGATTTCTCACAAGTATTTACCCAATGCTTATGCCTCTATTGTACCTTAGAAGTAATTAACCTGCTTTTATTTTATAGACTGATAGGCAGAAGGCAATAGCCTTGTCTCAGATGAGACTTTGGATTAAGGACTTTTGAGTTAATTCTTCAATGATTTAATATTTTGGGCAATTGTTGGGATTGTATTTTACAAAGTGACAAGGACATGAGGTTTGGGAGGGGCCAGGGCGGAACTATAAAGTTTGGATCACTGTCTTTACCCAAATCTTAGGTTGAATTGTAATCTCCAGTGTTGGAGGTGGGGCCTCTCAGGACGTGACTGAATCATAGGGGTGGAATTCTGGTGGGATTAAACAGTAGAAATAAACTACTACTTAAAATGAAATATTTTAGTAAATCTGAGAGAAGAAAAGGCTTAGAAAACATTGAAAATATTTAAAATGCTATAAAATCAAGTAAAAAATCAATAAGAAAAACATATGATAGAATAAAAGATGACACATAAAATGTTTCAAAATCATCTACTAGGCTACTCAGTGTATTTATAGAATATTTATGATGCATTATTTGAAATCATTTATAAGAGAATGGCACAAATTTTTGACTCCAACCTAAAATCTAAGTCTAAATACACATAAATGTGTGGAAAGATCCATATCTAAATTTTATCAAATATTGTATCCACGTTATGATATTACTGTTATGATGTATTCTTTCATTATTCCTATTCACACGTTTCATACCTTTTATGTATTTTCCAAGTTGTTCTGAAATAAATAGGAATTATGCTCATGGTTAAAAAAATATCAACAAAAACATATTTTTCTTTGACAAAATTGTGTTATAAGAATAATTTTAAAAGTGTAAAATTTGTTTTTGACAATTATTTTTCCTCTTTGGAAATCCCTAAATTTATATATACTCAGCCTGTTCAGTTAGAGTTCTTGCGTTTCATGTTCCTGATTCCTAACCCTAATAAATGTTAACTTATTATAAATTATGGAGGATAAACTAATATATTCATATTAATGAAGTGACAAAATTATACTATAGCAAGGAAGGCCCAGAATGAATAACCATTTCACCAGGTTTTTCATGTGCTAGGACTACAACACAGATCAAAACAGATTCAAATCATGCTCCTAGAGCTAACGTTTTATTAAAAAACACAGATGATTTTTAAAAAGTAGTAAAATTCTTAATATACACAGGAGTGGTAAATTGTATGTAGTTACTTATGCTGGATATATTTTTGTTATAACATTATTAAATTACATATGATTTTAGTGTTCTATAATTAGCTTTTTTATTATCTCTGGTCTTATTTGAAGATAAATTTTAATTTTTTCAAAGAGTATTTTATCAACTTATTTTTAATAAATTTTATTTTTACATTTTGATATCATATATAATAATTTAATGGTCAAACATATTTTCTTCGTTATGAAATTTGATAGTTTGAGATTTTGGCCTAAGATTGTGTTAATTTCTGTATGTGGTATGAAATATGGAGCAAGGTTCATATTTTTTATATATATGTGACATTTCCCAGCAACTTCTTGTTGAAATACCACTATTTCCTCATTAGATTGACTTTACAGCTTAGGCAAAATGAATTAGTGACGGGTATGGATATTTCTGGTCCTTCTATTCTACTTTTCTGTCCTTTTTCAGTAACACACTACACTGGCTAATCTGGTTAGGCGCTAATTCTGGAAATTACAAGTGTGAATTCTCCAACTTTGTGATTCTCTTTCATATTGTTTTGAATATTCTAGTTTATTTGCCTTTATATCAGTTTTAGGATCATCCTGCTAATGTCTGCATATATTTTTCTGGGACATTGGTTGGAATTACATTAACTCTATAGATCAGTAGACCTCTATAAATCTATAGCTTGGAATCCTTCCATCCATAAAGATGATACTCCTCTCCACTTAGTAATTATTTGATTATGTTAGTCTTTACACCCTTAACATAGAAATGTTTTTGGTTTCCTATTGATACCATAACAAATCGTCACAAATTTAGTTGTTTACAACACACATTTATTATAATAGCGTTTAAAGTTCAGAAAATCTAAATTGGGTTTATCTCCACCAAAATGAAGGCATTGGCAGGGCTTCGTTCCTCCTGTTGGCTCTAAGGGAGAATCTACTTGATTGTGGTTTTTGGATTCTAGTTCCTTTCTCCTTTCTTTGGCTCATGGCCTTTACCTTCTTCACCTCTAGTCAATACTATAGCATTTTCAACGTTCTCTTATTCTATCCACCTTCCTCCTACTTACAAGGGTCCTTGTGTTTCTGTTGGGCTCAGCTAGATAATCTAGGATAATTCCAATCTCAAAATATTTAATCACACCTGCTAATTCCTTTCTACCATAAAATGTGATGTGTTTGAGTTCAAAGGTTTCTCTGTAAACATCTTCTGGAGGGGAACTATTATTCTGCCTACCACAGAGATCTTGTCGTTTTTCTATAGAGTTTCACCGAAATATTTTATGTGTATATTAGTTTATGTTTCAATTAGCTTAATTTAATTATTTCATAATGTACACATATTTCAAAACATGTTGTACCCCTTAAATATATACAGTAGTTGTATCACGTAAACCTTAATAATTCGGAAGATAAAGGCTGAATAGTACAAAAGAGTGTTTCACTGAAGGAAAAACCATAAATAGCAGTGAATATACTACTCTTCTGGAGAAATCATAAAAGAGATATGATAACTAAATTCTCTTTCATTTCTAGATATCACTTAAAGTTATATAAGTAAACATGCATTCATTATAATAGAGCTTTAGAAATTATGTAGTACAAAGAGTTATCACTTTTGAAAATTTTATGTACATACAATAGTTCCAACTGACAGAATTGTTTTACTTTTCAGAATGCCACCCCTCCAAAAATAAAGATTCTATGTATTCTATTAGTAGAATTGTTTTCATTATGGAAAGGAGACTTCAATTGATTTTTTTTTAATGTGAAGACATTAATGGTCTTATACATACTCATACATTCGGAATCTAAATTAACAAAAACCCTGCCTGTAACCATATAGCAACTGTTTTTTTTACTTTCTATCTTTTGGTGTATATGCAGTAGCCTCTATTTCAGTTGGAATCAAAGTTGTATTAATCATGTGCTATGTATAACATTTTTTACACCTTTCCACAATATAAGTAGCTTGTTTATAACTTGCTTACCAAACATGCATACTAGTTTCATTTTACAGATCGCATCACACAGTGTGGCACTTGTCTTTCTCTGTCTGTCTCTCTCTGTCTCTCTCTATCTCTGTCTCTCTCTTTTTCTGTGTGTCCCCGTGTGTGTGTGTGTGTGTGTGTCCGTGTGTGCATTTCCCTCTATCTCTCCCTAGGACGTTAAGAGTTAAGAAGTGTCACCACAAGCAAATGGGGAGAGAAGCCTAGGAGCTATCTCTTGAGTATCAATTCTATCATACACTTCCGTTCTTCAAATATGTTATTAAAAAATGGGGACAAAAAGATAATTAAAAAGAGGAAAATATTCCTGAGTGTGGACTATGCTTACCCCTTCAGGATTGGCTAAATAAAGCTTAGAAACGTATTGTAAAGGTTAATCAGAAAATCTTTTCAAATTTGATAGAGAATGAACACTGTGGATCAGCAATGAAGGGATGTAAGAAGCAGGAGAGTCTGTTGGGAGCTCTAAAGGAGGAGCCTTGCAAATGATGACTAGTTGATAGGTGAGGAAAGTTTAGAGAATTGGGGAATCTGGAGTAAAACCTCTCAGATGAGAAACAATGGCTGTGGCCTCTATATAGTGTATTTCTTGTTTGAGCCAAGCCTCATTTGGCAAAAACAGATAAAATCTTAACCCAAGTGGGTGTTTTTTTCTCAGGAGTCCACTGTTCCTGGGTATAGTCTCCTAGAAGGC
This sequence comes from Alouatta palliata, assembly GCA_004027835.1. Classification (NCBI taxonomy): domain Eukaryota; kingdom Metazoa; phylum Chordata; class Mammalia; order Primates; family Atelidae; genus Alouatta; species Alouatta palliata. Next base: position 53,488 of record PVKV010010306.1, on the reverse strand, counting down.
ACAAAAAGTTCCCTGAAATAGCCCAGCACTGAAGAGTGGGTGCACAGGATCCAAAACAGGCATCACTGTGCCCGTAGCTACAACCCCATCCCCAGGGACACCACATGCGCAGGACATGCTGTACATTACTCTTCTCAAGAAGGTGGGATTCATGTTTTAGTTCACATGAATGACACCTCCTTGTGAAGGGCACTGCACGCTGAATGGCTGAATGTGGCATCCCAGACCAAATGGTCCCCATTCATGCAGCTTTTATTCAAGTCCATATAGGTGTATGCCTTCGCATGGCCACCAAGACTTATGCCAAGAAACTTTGTAACTTCTAGCCCCCAGCACTCACCTTTACATCCTGCCCTCAGTGAGATGTGAACATGCAGATTTTGGTTTTGTTTTGTTGTAATCCTGGCCATTCAGGAGGCTGTTGCAGGAGACTCCCTTAAATCTGGGAGGCCGATGTTTCAGGGAGCGGAGACTGAGCCACTGTATTCCCACCTGAGTTTCAAACTGAGACCCTGACTCAAACAAAAGTAAAAACAAAATCAAACAGAAAAAATAAATTTAACACTCAGCCAAAGTTTCTGTTGTCCTAAATATCCAGCTATGATGCACAAACCTAAATTCCAATGGAAAAGTCACAGAATACAACAACCTGGATGCAAAGAAGTGGAGCAGAGTCAGAGGGTACCAGGTTAGAGAGAGCAGAAATTTCATTTGTTTCTCAGGCTATGGCATTACAAGAACCCACAGAAATTAATACGAGAGAAAATCAAGATAAATAAGGGGCTGGAAGACAAGAAATGCTATTTTATTTCTCTTACCTCAGTGATTCTTTATACTTCATTTATTTGGTTGGCTTCTCTCTCTCCCTCTCTCTCTCTCTTAGTTTGTGTGTGTTATTTACAATTAATAATAGCTCTAAGATTTTGTACCAGTAAGATTTAGTGATTACATTATTTTCCATCCTTTAACTTTTAGCCAACTTTCACAAAGGTCTTCATTTTTAAAACGGGATTATTTTACAATGCATAATGTCGTTTTGTATTTTTATGTAATTCGACAAATTCTGTGTTAACTGAAGCATTTAGATCACGTATATTAAAATAATTTTACATACATGCATTTAAGTCAACTGGCTTTCTAGTTGTTTTCCATGTTTCATTCTTTTCTGATTCCTAATTTTCCTGTTTTTCTGCCTGATGGTGGCTTTAGTACTTTTATCATTCAGTTATATTTTCTCCACTCTTGGCTTATTAGTTAGGTCACTTTAAAAAAAGTAGTGGTTGCTCTAGGGTTTACAAAGTTCATATTTAATTCATCACACTCTATCCTCAAAGAATATTACAGTAGTTTAAAACCTCTTATGATAGTGTGCTTACACTTCACCCCATTCTTTATCATATTACTACTTTTATTAAAGTTGGAATCCCCACACGCATCTTTGTTTACACTATGAATTATTAGTGACTGATCAATACAATAATAATAACATGTCCTCTGTTTGGAACCCCAAAATTGGATACATGTCTCAGGCAATTTAGAAAGTTCCTTTAGCCAAGGGTAAGGATGCACACCTATGACGTGGCCTCAGGGGGTACTGGTGACATGTGCCCAAGGTGGTCCGAGCACAGTTTGGTTTTTATATTCTGGGAGACACCAGACATAGAGCAACATATGTAGGATGAACATGTCTTCAGTCTGTTCTGGAAAGGAGGGACAACTCGTAGAAAAAGTGGACCATCTCAAAGTAGATAGGAGACTTCCAGGTCACAGGTAAGTGACAGACAAACAATTGTATTCTTTTGATTTACTGATTAACCCTTCCAAAGGAGGCAATCAGATATACATTTATCTCAGAGAGCAGAGGAATGACAATGAATAGATTGGGAACCTGGTTTGCCCTAAGCAGTTCCCAGCTTGAATTTTCCCTTAGTGATTTGGGGGCTGAGATATTTCCCTTTCACATCCATATCTACATCTTTACCATTTTCTGGGTTTGTAATTCATTTGTGTAGATTCACGTTTCTGCTTGTTATTTTTTCTGCCTGAGAAAATGTGTTAAGATATCTGGTAATGCATTTCTACTAGGGTGAATAATCGAAATGTTATTTGTCTGAAAAAATTATCATGTCATTTTTGTGTTTATTATAGTGATAATTGTAAGCCCACCGAAAGAAATATTTCTCTCCCAAAATAGTTTGCTTTTTTCCAATATAACCATTTGTTCCAGTTCCTGTTTCACTGTGGAAATTCCTTATTTGCTTATCCATGATGTCTATTTTTTCTAATAGTGATACGGTTTGCATCTGTGTTCCCACCCACATCTCATGTTGAATTGTAATCCCCAGTGTTGGAGGTGGCACCTGGTGTTAGGTGATTGGATCATGGGGGTGGAATTCTCAGGAATGGTCTAGCACCATCCCTGTTGAGCTGTTCTCATGATTGTGAGTTCTAATGAAAAGTGGTTGTTAAGAAGTGTGTAGCACCTCCCCCATCTCTCTTCCTTGTTTTCTGGCCATGTGAGGGGGAAGCTCCTCCCTTGCCTCTTCTATGATTGAAAGTTTCCTGAGGCCTCCTACCATGCTTCCTGTACAGCCTACAGAACCATGAGTCAATTACAGATACCCAAAAATGTGGAAGCAGCTTTTGCATTGGGTAACAGGCAGAGGCTGAAACAGTATGGAGGGCTCAGAAGAAAACAGAAAAATAAAGGAAAAGTTGAAGTTTCTTAAAGTCTTGTTTAATGGGTTGTCACTAGGTGACTGATAGTCATATGGACACTGAAGACCAGGTTGAGGAGGTATCAGATGGAAATTTGGAACTTATATGGAAGTGGAGTAAAGTTCACTTTTCTTATGGATTAGCCATAAACTGGTGGCATCGTGCCCCTGCCCTAGGGATCTGTGGAACTTTTGAACTTGAGAGTGGTGATTTAGGATTTCTGCTAGAAGAAATTCCTAAGCAGCATAGCATTCAAGATGGGGCCTGGTTTCTTCTTATAGCCTATGCTCATGTGTGTTGACAAAAAAATGATGTAAAACTGTCACTTGTATTTAAACGGAAAGCAGAGTGTAAAGGTTTTGAAAATTTGCAGCCTGGCCACATAATGGAAAAGAACAACCTATTTTCTGGGGAGGAATTCAAGCTAGCTGCAAAAATCTGCTTAAGAAACAAGGAGCTGAATGTTAATAGCCAAGACAATGGGGAGGCGTCAAAGGCATTTTAGAGACCTCTGCAGTAGCCTCTCCTCCTATTACAGGCTCAGAAGCCTAAGATGGGAGCATCCTTTCCTGGGCCACACCCAGGGCCCCACTGCCCTGTACACTCCTCCTGATATCCTAGCTGCTGCAGTGCCTGAATGAGCACAAAGTGTCTCCCAAAAAGCTTTAGCTGCAGGTTTAGTTGGTGCAAATCATGATACTTGGTGGCTTCCACTAGGTGTTGAGCCTGCAGGTGCACAGAGCAAGAGTTGGGGCTTGGAATCCTCAAACTAGATTTCTGAAGATATATGGAAAACCATGGATGTCCAGGCAGAAGCCTAATGCAGGAGTCTAGTCCTCATGGAGAACTGTTACTAGGGCAATGTACAGGAGACATGTGGTGTTGGAGCCGCCACACAGAGTCCACACTGGAGCACTGCCTAGTGGAGCTGTGAGAGGAGGACCAACATCCTCCAGACCCCAGAATACTAGTTCCATTAACAGCTTGTAATTGACTCTGGAAAAGCATAGGTACATAAAGCTTTGAAAGATATTGTAAAAATCAATCAGATAATGTATTTGTCTTTGAGAGAAAATGGAAACTGTGGATCAGCAATGAAGGGACCTAAGAGGGAAGAGAGTCTTCTGGGTGCTCTAAAGGAGGAGCCTTGCAAATGATGACTAGTTGATAAGTGAGAAAATTTAGAGAATCTGGGAATCTGGAGTGATATCTCTCAGGTGACCACATGGCTGTGGCCTCAATGCAGTGTCTTTCTTATTTGATTCAAGCCTCATATGAAAAAAAAATAGATAAATTCTTAAAGAATTTGAGTGGATGTGTTTTCTAAGGCATCCACTGTTCCTATGTACAGTCTCCTAGAAGGCACAAAAAGTTCCTTGAAGTAGCCCCGCACTGAAGAGTGGGTGCACAGGATCCAAAACAGGCATCACTGTGCCCGTAGCTACAACCCCATCCCCAGGGACACCACATGCGCAGGACATGCCGTACATTACTCTTCTCAAGAAGGTGATATCATAGTTTGGTTCACATGAATGACACCTTCTTGAGAAAGGCACTGCACGCTGAATGGCTGAATGTGGCATCCCAGACCAAATGCTCCCTATTCATGCAGTTTTTATTCAAGTCCTTATAGGAGTATTATGCGTTTCCATGACCACCAAGATTTATGCCAAGGAACTAGGGAACTTCCAGCCCCCAGTGCTTCCCTTCTCATCCTGCCTGGAGTGAGATTTTAACATGTAGACTTTTGTTTTGGTTTGTTGTAATCTCAGCTACTGAGTAGGCTGAGGCAGGAGAATCCCCTGAACCTGGAGGCAGAGGTTTGGTCAGCGGAGATCCTGCCACTGTACTGCAGCCTGAATTACAAAGTGAGACTCTGTCTCAAAACAAAAACAGAAACAAAATCAAACAGAAAACAACTTAAAATTACTGGTTAAATAGAAAGAACCAACCACTCAGCAAATCTTCCTGTCGTCCTGTAACTCCAGCTGTGCTGCAGAAACCTAAATTCCAATGGAAAAACCACAGAATACAAACCACCTAGATGCAAATAAGTAAAGAGTCAGAGGATAGCAGGTTGGAGAGAGCAGAAATTTCATTTGTTCTTCAGGCTATTCAGGGGGAAGAACCCATAGAAATTAATATGAGAGACCCACAAGACAGATGATGGGCTGGAAGACAAGAAATGCTATTTAATTTCTCTTAGCTCCATGCTTCTTTATAGTTCATTTATTTGGTCTCTCTCTCTCTCTCCCTCCCTCTCTCCCCTCCCTTCCCCGCCCCCCGTGTGTGTGTTAACAATAATAGCTCTATGATTTTTTAACTCTAAGATTTAGTGTTTGTATTAATATATTTTCCATCATTTTTGGCTTTTACCCAACTTTCATATAGGTCTTCATATTTAACATGGGTTTCTTTTACAAAGTATATGGTTGTTTCTTATTATTATGGAATTTGACAATTTCTACTTTAATTGAAGCATTTAGATCATTTATATTAGCATAATGATTTACATACATGCATTTAAATCTACTGGCTTACAAGTTGTTTTCTATCTTTCATCTTTTTCTTATTCCTAATTTTCCTGTTTTTCGGCCTTATAGTGGATACAGTTTTTATATGCTTCAGTTATATTTCCTCCACTCTTGGCTTATCAGGTAGGTCACTTTAAAAATAGAGTGGTTTCTCTAGGGTTTACAAAGTTCATATTTAATTCATCACAGTCTATCTTCAAATAATATTATACTAGTTTATGTACAGATTAAAAATCTTATACTATGCTTACAATTCACCCCATCCTTTGTCATATTGTTGTTAATTAATTTTATTAAAATTCTAATCCATACACACATTGTTTGTTTACACTGTTAATGATTGATTAATAAAATAGTAATAAAATGTCCTTTGAGGGAATGCCCAAAATTTGAGACGGGTCTTACTTAATTTAGAAAGTTAATTTTGCCAATGGTGAGGATATTTAAGCATGACACAACTTCAAGTGGTCCTAGTGACATGTGCCCAACGTGCTCAGAGCACAGCTTGGTTTGGGTTTTTTTGTTGGTGGTGGTAGAGTCTCGTTCTGTGCACAGGCTGGAGTGCCACGGGTGTGATCTGGGCTCACTGCAACCTCCGCCTTCCAGATTCAAGTGATTGTCCCACCTCAGGTTCTAAAATAGCTGGGGTTATAGGCACCCACCATCATGCCAGGCTAAGTTTTCTGTTTTTAGTAGAGATGGCGTTTTGCCATGTTGGCCAGGCTGGTCTCAAAATCCTGACCTCAAGTGATCTGCCTGCATCAGCCTCCCAAAGGGAAGGGATTTCAGGTGTAGCCACCATGCATGGCCAGCACAGCTTGGTTTTATACATTTTAGGGAGACATGAGACATCGATCAACATATGTAAGATCAACATTTGTTCAGTCTGGTCCAGAAAGGAGGGACAACTCAGAGCAAAAGTGGAACACCTAGTGTGGTGGGGACGTTTTCAGGTCACAGGTAGGTGAAAGATGAATAGAATGGGAAGCAAGTTTGCCCTAAGCAGTTCCCAGCTTGATTTTTCCCTTTAACTTACTGATTTTGGAGTCTGAGATATTTCCCTTTCACATCCAAATCATCATCTTTATTATTTTCAGCGTTTTTATTTGTGTAGATTCACATTTCTACCTGGTATGTGTTCTGCCTGATGACATGTGTTAACATGTCTTGTAATGCATTTATACTGGGGTGAATAATCGAAATGTTCTTTATCTGAAAAAATTACATCATTTTTCTGGTTATTATAGAGATAATTGTGAGCCCATCAAAAAAAAAATTGTCTCAAAATAATTTGTTTGCTTTTTTCTAACATAACCATTTCTCACAATTTCTGTCTCTGTGCTGAAACTCCTCATTCGCTCATTGTGAAGTCTACTTTTCCGATAGTGATGTTGTTTGGGTCTGTGTTCCCACCCACATCTCACATTGAGTAGTAATCCCCAGTGTTGAAGGTGGGGCCTGGTGAGAGTTAATTGGATCATGGGATGGAATTCTCACGAGTGGTCTAGCACCATCCCTGCGGTGAGTTCTCATGAGATACGGCTGTTAGAAAGTGTGTAGCCCCTCCCCCATCTCTTCATCCTGTTCTGCCCATGTGAGTAGCTAGGTCCTCCCTTGCCTCCTGGATATCTGAAAGTTAACTGAGGCCTTCCCAGCTATGCCACCTGTAGAGCCTACAAAACCTGAGCCATTTACAGATACCTAAAAATGTGGAAGCAGCTTTTGCATGGATAGTAGGCAGTAAAATGCGATATTCTTGAGTTCAGGGTTTACTCTGTAAACATCTTTTGGAGGGAGGTTATTATTCTGCCTACCACAGAGATCTGGTAATTTTCTATAGAGTTACACTTAAATAGTTTATATTATTTTATGTTTAAATTAGCTGATTGGATCATTGCATAATGTATATATATATCAAAACATCATGTTGTACGCCTTAAAAATATACAGTTGTTACATCAGGTAAACCTTAAGAAATAGGAAGAAAATTGGCTGAGGAACACAAAAAAGGTCTTTCACTCAAAGAAAAACCATAAATACCAGTGAATGTACTATTCCTTTTTAAAAAATCATAAACGAGCCATATCAACTAACTCTTACTTTTCTTTGATTTTAGGCTATCACTTCAAGTTATATAAGTAAACATGTATTCACTGTAATATATTTTTAGAAATTATATACTAAAAAGTTATCACTTTCAAAAATTCTATGTACATACACTATTTCCAACTGACAGAATTTTTTTTTTACTGTTTAGAATACCGCCCCATTCCCCAAAAAGCAAAGATTCTATGTATTCTATTACTACAATTGTTTTCAATATGGAAAAGATATTTCAACGGCTTTTTCTATGTTAAGCTATTAATGGTCTATACATATTCATACATTCTGAATCTAGAAAAAACATAAACTAAAATCCTGCCTGTAACCATTCAGAAACTGTTTTTATAGTTTCTTACTTTTGGTGTATCTGCTGTAGCCTCTGATTCAGCTGGAATCAAAATTGTAGTAATCACTTACTATTTATAACATTTTTTACACATTTCCACAATATAAGTAGCTTATGTATTACTTACTTCCCAAACATGCATACTAGTTTCATGATGCACAGGGTCTCACCCAGTCTGGCACTTTTCTTTCTCTTGTGCGTGCTCGCTCTCTGTCTCTCTCTCCCCCTCTCTGTGTGTGTGTGTGGGGGGGGGGGTGGTGTGTGTGTGTGTGTGTGTGTGTGCATTTCCCTCTATCTCTCCCCACGAGGTAAAGATTTAAGAAGTGTCCCCACAAGCAAATGGGGAGAGAAGTCTAGGCGCTGTCTCTTGAGTATCAATTCTATCATACCCTTCCATTCTTCAAATATATTCTTAAAAAATAGGGACAAAAAGAAAATTAAAAAGAGGGAAATATTCTTGGGTGGATTGTGCTTACCCCTTCATGAACTGGTGACATAAAGCTTAAAAAGTTATTTTAAACATTAATCAGAAAATCATTTCCCATTTGAAAGAAAACGAACACTGTGGGTCAGCAATGAAGGGATCTAAGAACCAGGAGAGGCTTTTGGGAGCTCTAAAGGACGAGCCTTGCAAATGATGACTAGCTGATAAGTGAGAAAAATTTAGAGAATTTGGGAATCTGGAGTAAAACCTCTCAGCTGAGGAACAATGGCTGTGGCCTCTATGCAGTGTCTTTCTCATTTGAGCCAAGCCTCATTTGGCAAAAAGAGATAAATTCTTGTAGTACCTGAGTCGATGTGTTTTCTGAGGAGTCCACTGTTCTTATGCATAGTCTCCTAGAAGGTACAAAAAGGTCCTTGACGTACCCGGCACTGAAGAGTGGGTGCACAGGACCCAAAACGGGCATCACGGTGCTTGCAGCTACAACCCCATCCCCAGGGACACCACATGCGCAGGACATGCTGTACATTACTCTTCTCAAGAAGGCGGCATTCATGGGTAGTCCACATGAATGCCAGCTCCTTGTGAAGGGTACTGCACGCTGAATGACTGACTGTGGCATCCCAGACCAAATGCTCCCCATTCAGGCAGCCTTTATTGAAGTCCATATAGGTGTATGCCTTCGCATGGCCACCAAGACTTATCCCAAGAAACTATGCAGCTTCTAGCCCCCAGCACTCACCTTTACATCCTGCCTCGGTGAGATGTGAACATGCAGATTTTGGTTTTGTTTTGTTGTAATCCTGCCACTCAGGAGCTGATGCAGGAGACTCCCTTGAATCTGGGAGGCCGATGTTTCAGGGAGCGGAGATTGCACGACTGTATTCCAGCCTGAATTTCAAACTGAGACTCTGTCTGAAAGAAACAAAAGTAAAAACAAAATCAAAGAGAAAAAAAATTTAAATTGGTGGTTAAGTAGAAAGGACCAACCACTCAGGAAAGCTTTCCGTTGTCCTAAGTCTCTAGCTATGAATCAGAGACCTAAATTCCAACGGAAAAATCACAGAATAAAACACCCTGGATGCAAAGAAGTGAAGAGTCAGAGGGTACCAGGTTGGAGAGAGCAGAAATTTCATTTGTTTCTCCAGCTATAGAGTTACAAGAACCCACAGAAATTAATACGAGACAAAATCAAGACAGATAAGGGGCAGGAAGACAAGAAATGCCATTTTATTTCTCTTACCTCCATGATTCTTTATACTTCACTTATTTGGTTGGTCTCTCTCTCTCTCCCTCCCTCTCTCAGTTTCTGTGTGTTATTAACAATAATGTCTAAGACTTTGTACCTGTAAGATTTAGTGATGCATTAATTTATTTTCCATTCTTTAACTTTTACCCAACTTTCACAAAGGTCTTCATTTTTAAAATGGGATTATTTTACAATGTATAATGTTGTTTGCTATTTTTATGTAATTGGACAATTTCTGTGTTAACTGAAGCATTTACATCATGTATATTAAAATAATTTTATATACATGCATTTAAGTCAACTGGCTTTCTAGTTGTTTTCCATGTTTCATCCTTTTCTGATTCCTAATTTTCCTGTTTTTCTGCCTGATGGTGCATTTAGAGTTTTTATCATTCAGTTATATTTTCTCTACTCTTGGCTTATTAGTTAGGTCACTTTAAAAAAAAAATAGTGCTTGCTCTAGGGTTTACAAAGTTCATATTTAATTCATCACACTCTGTCCTCAAAGAATATTATGCTAGTTTAAGTACAGTTAAAACACCTTATGCTAGTATGCTTACAAGTCACTACGTTCTTTATCATATTGTTATTACTTTTATTAAAGTCGTAATCCCCACACACATACTTGTTACACTATGAATTATTAGTGACTGATCAATAAAATAATAAAATGTCCTCTGTGTGGACCCCCAAAATTTGATACAGGTCTCAGGCAATTTAGAAAGTGATTTTAGCCAAGGGTGAGGATGTGCACCCATGACGTGGCCTCAGGATGTACTGGTGACATGTGGCCAAGGTGGTCCGAGCACAGTTTGGTTTTTATATTTTGGGAGACACCAGACACGGAGCAACATACGTAAGATGAACATTTCTTCAGTCTGGTTTGGAAAGGAGGGACAACTCAAAGCAAAAGTGGAACATCTCACAGTGATTAGGAGGCTTCCAGGTCACAAGTAGGTGACAAACAGACCCTTGCATTTTTTGACTTACTGATTAACCCTTCCAAAAGAGGCTATCAGATATGCATTTATCTCAGTGAGCAGAGGAATAACAATGAATAGACTGGGAGCCTGGTTTACCCTAAGCAGTTCCCAGCTTGAATTTTCCCTTAACTTAGTGATTTGGGGGCCAAGATATTTCCCTTTCACATCCATATCTACATCTTTACCATTTTCTGGGTTTGTAATTCATTTGTGTAGATTCATGTTTCTGCCTGTTGTTTTTTCTGCCTGAGAAAATGTATTAACGTGTCTGTTAATACATTGCTACTGGGGTGAATAGTTGAAATGTTCTTTGTCTGAAAAAATTATCATGTCATTTTTGTGTTTAGTATAGTGATAATTGTAAGCCCACTGAAATATTTAGCTCTCAAAACAGTTTGCTATTTTCTAACATAACCATTTGTTACAGTTCTTCTCTCAGTGCTGAAATTCCTTATTTGCTCATCTGTGATGTCTACTTTTCTAATACTGATATGGTTTGCATCTGTGTTCCCACCCACATCTCCTTTGAATTGTAATCCCCAGTGCTGGAGTTGGCACCTGGTGGGAGGTGTTTGGTTCATGGGACTAGAATTCTCAGGAATGGTCTAGCACCATCCCTGTAGTGCTGTTCTCCTGATAGTGAGTTCTCATGAAAAGTGGTTGTTAAACAGTCTGTAGCACCTCCCCCATCCCTTCATCCTGTTCTGGCCATGTGAGGAGCTAGGGCCTCCCTTGCCTCTTGAATATTTGAAGGTTAAATGAGGCCCTCCTTGCCATGCATCCTGTACAGCCTACACAAGCTCAGCCATTTACAGATACCTATAAATATGGAAGCTGGTTTTCCATGGATAGTAGGCACAGTTTGAAAAAGTTTGGAGGGCTAACAGGAATATAGAAAGATGAAGGAAAAGTTGAAACTTCCTAAATACTTGTTTAATGGGTTGTTACTAGGTGGCTGACAGTGATATGAACACTGAACACCAGGCTGAGGAGGTTGCAGATAGAAATTAGGAACTTACTGGGAAGTGGAGTAAAGGTCACCGTTGTTATAGATTAGTAAAACTCTGGTGGCATTGTGGCCCTGCCCTAGGGATTTGGTAACTTCTGAACTTGAGAGTGATGGTTTAGTGTTTCTGGTAGAAGAAATTCCTAAGCAGCATAGCATTCAAGACGGAGCCTGGTTGCTTCTCATAGCCCATGCTCATGTGTGTCAACAACAACAACAACAAAAAAAAAAATGATGAAAAATGACACTTATATTTAAAAGGAAAGCAGCGTGTAAAGGTTTTGAAAATTTGCAGCCTGGCCACAGAAAACAGAAAACAAAATCCTGTGTTCTGGGGAGGAATTCAAGCCAGTTGCAGAAATCTGCTTAAGTAACAAGGAGCTGAATATTAATAGCCAAGACAATGGGGAAGCCTCAAAGGCATTTCAGAGACCTCTGCAGTAGCCCCTCCTTCCATCACAGGACAGGAAGCCTAGGAGGGGAGAATGCTTTCATGGGTCACACCCAGGGCCACAGTGCCCTGTGCAGTGTCTGGATACTGCTCCTGATATCCCGGCCCCTCCAGCGCCTCCGATACAGCTTCAGCTGCTGGTTCAGAAGGTGCAAACCATGATCCTTGGTGGCTTCTACTTTGTGTTAAGCCTGTGGGTACACAGGGAAACAGTTGAGGCTTGGGAGCCTCAGCCCAGATTTGTGAGGATGTATGGAGAAGCATGGATGTCCAAGCAGAATCCTGCTACAGTGGTGGAGTCCTAATGGAGAATCTTGTCTAGGGCAGTGCAGAGGGGAAATGTGGGGTTAGAGCACCAACACAGAGTCCACACTGGACAACTTCCCAGTGGGGTTGTGAGCATCCTCCAGACCCCAGAATGGGAGATCCACTGACTGCTTTTAATTGTGCCTGGAAAAGGCATAGGTACTCAATGTCAGCCAGCTGGAGACTGAACCCTGCAAAGTCACAGGGTTAGAGGTGCCCGGGGCTTTGTGAGCCCACCCCTTATACCAGTATGCCCTGGATGTGAAACATTGAATTGAAGGAGGTCATTTTGGAGCTTTAAGATTCACTGACTTTCCTTCTGGGTTTCAAACTTGCACAGGACTTTGAGTCCCTTTCTATTGGCTGATTTCTCTAGAGAATATATCCAGTGCTTCTGCCTCCATTGTATCTTAGAAGTAATTAACTTGTTTTTTATTTAATAGGCTGATAGGCAGAAGGGATTATCCTTGTTCAGCTGAGACCTTGATTTGGGACTTTTGAGTTAATGCTTCAATGAGTTGCAACTTTGGGTGACTGTTGGGTTGTATTTTGCAAAGTGAGAAGGACGTGAGATTTGGGAGGAGCAAGGGCAGAATTATAAGGTTTGGATCTGTGTCCCTACCCAAATCTCAGGTTGCATTGTAATCCTCAGTGTTGGAGGTAGGGCCTGGTGGGAAGTTATTGGATCATAGGGGTAGAATTCTGGTGGAATTAAATACTGGGAAAAACCACTATTTAAAATCATATATTTTAGTAAATATGAGAGAAAGTATAAAAGCCTTAGAAAACATTTAAAATATTTAAAATGCTATAAAAGTAAGTTAAATATCAATCAGTAAAGAATTGTATGATAGAATGAGCTATGACATGAAAATTATGTTTCAGAATTAATTACTAGGCTACTCAAGGTTTTTATATAATGCATCCATGATGCATTATTTGAAATCTTTTGTAAAAGAATGGTACAAAATTGTTGAACCGAACCTGAAACCTAAGTAGAAATACAGATAAAAGTGTGGAAAGATCTACATTTGAATCTTATCAAATACTGTGTCCACATTGTGATCTTATTGGTATTACGGTATTATTTCATTACTGCTATCCATATATTTCACACCTTTTATGTGTATTCCATTTTGTTCTATAATAAATAGGAATTAGATTTTTGGTCAGAATTAAAGAGATATCAATAACAATGTATTTTTCTTTGACAGAATTCTGATATTAGAATAACTTGGAAAAGTGTAGAATTTGTTTTCAGCAGTTACGTTTCCTCCTTTGGGCTCCCTATATCCATATATAGTCAGCCTGTTCAGTTAGAGTTCTTGCCTTTCCATGTTCCTGACTATGTGACAAAATTATACGATAGCAAGGAAGGTCCAGAATGAATTCATAACCATTAAATTAGTTTTATCCGTCTGCTCGGATCACAACGCAGATCAAAACAGACTCAAAACATGCTGACAGAACTGACATCTTATTAAAAAATACAGATGACTTTAAAAAGTGACTAGTAAACATCTTAGTGTACACAGGAGTACTAAATTATATGTAGTTACTTATACTGGATATATGTTATTTATCACATTATTAAATTAAATATATCTTTTAGTATTCTGTAGTTTGCCTTTTTATCTCAGTGGTCCTTTTTGAAGACAAATTTTAATTTTTTTCAAAGTCTATCTTATCAAGTATTCTGTAGTTTGCCTTTTTATCTCAGTGGTCCTTTTTGAAGACAAATTTTAATTTTTTTCAAAGTCTATCTTATCAACTTATATTTAATTGATTTTATTTTATATTTTGATACCATATATAATAATGGTCAAGAATATTTTCTCCTTTTTTGCATGAAATTTGTTAGTTTGACATTTTGGCCTAAGGTTGTGTTAATTTCGTATATGGTTTGAAATATGGATCAATGTTCATATTTCTCATATGAATATCACATTTTCCAGCATCTTGTTGTTTAAATACTATTACTTCCTTAGATTGACTTACAGCTTAGTTAACATGAATTGAGGACATGTATGGATATTTCTGGTCCTTCTATTCTATTGGTCCATCCTTTCTTCAGAAGCACAGTACATTGGCTAATGTAGTTATGCAGTAAATATAGAAAATAGAAGTGTAAATTCTCCAACTTTGTGATTCTCTTTCAGATGGTTTTGCATATTCTAGCTTATTTGCCTTTTATATCAGCTTTAGAATCATCATGCTAATTTCTGCAAATTTCTTTCTGAGACATTGGAATTGTATGATCTCTATAGATCAATAGAACTTTATAAATCTATAGATTTGAATCCTTAAATACATAAATATAGTACTCCTCTCCACTTAATTAGTAATTATTTGATTTTCTTAGTGTATTTACACTATTAGCATACAGATGTTTTTGATTTTCTAATGATATCATAATGTATTGCTACAAATTTAGTTGTTGACAACAACACAAATTTACTGTATTAGAGTCCAAAGGTCAGAAACGTAAATTATGTTTATCTTGATTAAAATTAAGGCACTGGCAGGGCTTTGTTTTTTCCTGTGGATCTAGAGGAGAATCTACTTGATTGTATATTTTAGATTCTAGTTGCTTTCTCCATTCTTTGGCTCATGGACTTTATCCCCACGTTTAGTCAACACTACAGCATTTTCCAGTGTTTCTCTTATTCTAACCACCTTGCTCCTGCTTATAGGTGCCCTTGTGATTACGTTGGGCTCACCTAGATAATCAGGGTAATCCGAATTTAAAAATATATAATTTAATCATACTAATTTCCTTCTATGATAAAATACCATATTTACGAGTTGAGGGGTTATTCTCTAAACACCGTTTGTGGTCGGGGTGGGGTGTTATTCTGCCTACCACAGAGATCTTGTAATTTTTCCATAGAATTTCACCTAAATATTTTATGCTTATATTATTTTATGTTTCACTTAGCTTAATTTAATCATTGCATAATGTATACATATACAAAACCTTGTGGTGTACACCTTAAATATATTACAATTTTTATATCATGTAAACCTTAATAAATGAGAAGAAAAAAGGCTGAATAATATAAAACAGTATTTCAATAAAGGAAAAACCATAAACGCTGGTGAATATCATAGTCTTGTGGAGAAATCATAAAAGAGATATGATAACAACTAAATTCTCTTACTTTTTTTTCATTTTAGGCTATCACTTAAAGGTATATCAATAAACATGCATTCACTACAATATGGTTTCAGAAATTATATACTAAAAGTTATCACTTTGGAAAATTCTATGTATGTACAGTATTTCCAACTGAGAATTTTTTTGCTATTCAGAATGCTGCCCTCCCCACCAAAAAACAATATTCTATGTATTCTATTAATACAGTTGTTTTCATCATGGGAAAGATACTTCAACTGATCCTTTTTTTAACTTACAGCCATTAATTGTCTTATACATATTCATACATTCTGAATCTAAAAAAAAAATGGACTAAAATCCTGCCTGCAACCAAACAGTAATTGTTTTTTATAGTTTCTCCCTTGCGGTGTATATGCAGTAGCCTTTATTTCAGCTGGAATTGAAATTGTATTAATAACTTACTATTTATAGCT
This sequence comes from Alouatta palliata, assembly GCA_004027835.1. NCBI lineage: Eukaryota > Metazoa > Chordata > Mammalia > Primates > Atelidae > Alouatta > Alouatta palliata. The sequence continues at coordinate 37,759 of PVKV010010306.1, read as the reverse complement.
TTTTAACACATTTCCACAATGTAAGTAGATTGGTTATAACCTACTTCCCAGACAGGCATACTAGTTTCATGATGCTGATGGCCTCACACAGTCTGGCGCTTGTCTTTGTCTTGCTTGCGCGTGCTCTCTCTCTCTCTCTCAACCATACCTTCTCTCTCTCTCTTTCTCTCTCTCTCTCTCTCTCTCTCTCTCCCTCTCCCCCCCCGTGTGTGTGTGTGTGTGTGTGTGTGTGTGTGTGTATTTCCCTATATCTCGCTCAATTAGGTTAAGAGTTAAGAAGTGTCCCCAGAAGCAAATGGGGAGAGAAGTCCAGGAGATACCTCTTGAGTATCAACTCTGTCATACCTTTCCAATCTTAAAACATATTCTTTTAAAAAGGTTAGAAACAGGTAGTGAAAAAGAGTGAAATATTCTTGGGTGGACTATGCTTAACCCTTTATTAATTGGTGATGTACAAATCTGAAAGATTTTAAAAGTCAATCAGATAATCTTTTAGTCTTTGAGAGAAAATGGACACTGTGGATCAGCAGTGAAAGTACCTAAGAGGCTGGAGAGTTTTTGGGAGCTCTAAAGGAGGAGCCTTGCAAATTATAACTAGTTGATAAGTGAGAAAAGTTTAGAGAATTTGGGAATCTGGAGTAAAACCTCTCCGCTGATGAACGACGGCTGGGTTCTCTATACAGTGTCCTTCTTGTTTGAGCCAAGCCGTATTTGGCAAAAGTAGATAAATTCTTGAAAAACCTGAATGGGTGTGTTTTCTCAGGCGTCCACTGTTCCTGTGTATACTCTCCTAGAAGGCACAAAAAGTTCCTTGAAGTAGCCCAGCACTGAAGAGTGGGTGTACAGGATCCAAAACAGGCATCATCACTGTGCTTGTAGCTACAACCCCATCCCCAGGGACACCACATGCGCAGGACGTGCCGTACATTACTCTTCTCAAGAAGGCGCCATTCATATTTTAGTTCACATGAATGGCACCTTCTTGTAAGGGCACTGCACGCTGGATGGCTGGATGTGGCATCCCAGACCAAATGCTCCCTATTCATGGAGTTTTTATTCAAGTCCCTGTAGGTGTATGCCTTTGCATGGCCACCAAAATGTATGCCAAGAAACTATGCAGCTTCTAGCCCCCAGCACTCACCTTTACATCCTGCCCTCAGGGAGATGTGAACATGCAGATTTTGGTATTGTTTTGTTGTAATCCTGCCACTCAGGAGGCTGATGCAGGAGACTCCCTTGAATCTGGGAGGCCGATGTTTCAGGGAGCGGAGATTGCACCACTGTATTCCAGCCTGAATTTCACAGTGAGACCTTTCCTCAAAGAAACAGAAGTAAAAACAAAATCAAACAGAAAAAAATATTTAAATTATTGGTTAAGTGGAAAGGACCAACCACTCAGCAAAGCTTTCTGTTATCCTAAAACTCCAGGTGTGATGCAGAGACCTACTTCCAACAGAAAAAACACAGAATACAACAAATTGGATGCAAAGAAGTGGAGAAGAGTCAGAGGGTATGAGGTTGGAAAGAGCAGAAATTGCATTTATTTCTAAGGCTATGGAGTTACAAGACCCATAGACATTAATACAAGAGAAAATTAAGACAGATAGTGGGTTGGAAGACAAGAAGTGCCATTTTATTTCTCTTACCAACATGGTTCTTTATACTTTATTTACTTGCTCGCTCTCTCTCTCTCTCTCTCTCTCTCTCTCTCTCTCTCTCTCTCTGGCTCTCTGTGTTATTAACAATAATAGCTCTAAGATTTTGTAGCTTTAAGATTTAGTGATTACATTAATATATTTTCCATACATTTACCCCACTTTCACGTTCATATTTAAAATAGGTTTGTTTTAGAAAGTACACTGTGGTTTCTTATTTTTATGTAATTTGACAATTTGTGTCTTCATTGAAGCATTTAGATCATATATATTATAGGATTTTTTATATACATGCATTAAATTTACTGGCTTTCTACTTGTTTTCTGTGTTTCATCCTTTTCTTATTCCTAATTTTCCTGTCTTTCTGCCTCATGGGAGATTTAGTATTTTTATCATTCAGCTATATTTTCTCCACTCTTCGATTATTAGTTAGGTCAATCTAAAAAAAATAGTGGTTGCTCCAGGGTTTACAAAGTTCATATTTAATTCATCACAGTCTATGTTCAAAGAATATTATCCTAGTTTATGTATAGTGAAAACATAGTATGCGTACTATTTACCCATCATTTGTCATATATTTTTTAAATTTTATTAAAGCTCTAGTCCCCACACACATATTTGTTTACACTATGAATTATTACAGACTGATTAATAAAATATTAAATTGTCCTCTGTGTGAACCCCTAATATTTGAGTCCGGTCTCCAGCAATTTAGAAAGTGAATTTTGCCAAGGGTGAGGATGCACACCCATGACACAGCCTCAGGAGGTCCTGGTGACAGGTGCCCAAGCTGGTCAGAGCACAGCTTGGTTTTATACATCTTGGGAGATATGACACATAGATCCACTTATGTAAGATGAACATTTGTTCAGTCTGGTCCCTGGAAAGCAAGGACAACTTGAAGCAAAAGTGGTACATCTGAAAGTGGGGAGGGAGCTTCCAGGTCACAGGTAGGTGACAGAGAAACAATTGCACTCCTTTGAGTTACTGATTAACCTTTCAAAAGGAGGTAATCAGATATGCATTTATCTCAGTGAGCAGAGGGATGACTATGAATAGACTGGGAGACCTGTTTGCCCTAAGCAGTTCCCAGCTTGAATTTCCCATTAACTTAGTGATTTGGGGGCCCCAGATATTTCCCTTTCGCATTCATATCTTCGTCTTTATCATTTTCTGGGTTTGTAATTCGTTTGTGTAGATTCACATTTCTGCCTGGTATTTTCTCTGCCTGAGAAAATGTGCTAATGTGTCTGGTAATGCATTTCTACTGGAGTGAATAATTGAAATATTCTTTGAAAAAAGTATCATGTTATTTTTCTGTTAATTACAGAGATAATTGTAAGCCCATCAAAAGAAATATTTATCTCTCAAAAGAGTTTGCTTTTTTCTAACATAACCATTTGTTACAGTTCCACTCTCTGTGCTGAAACTCTTCATTTGCTCATCCATGATGTCTGCTTTATCCAGTAGTGATAGCGTTTGGATCTGTGTGCCCACCCCCATCCCAGGTATAGGTGATGGGGAGGAAGGCAGCAAATCACACTGCCATGTGTGTACCTATGCAACAATTTTGCGTGTTATTCACATGTACCCCAAAACTTAAAATGCAATAAAAAAAATAATAATAATCCCTAATGTTGGAGGTGGGGCCTGGTGGGAGGTGACTGGATCATGGGGGTGGAATTCTGGTGGAATTAAATAGTGGAAATAAGCCACTACTTAAAATGGAATATTTTAGTACAGCTGAGAGAAAGAAGAAGAGACTTAGAAAACAATTAAAACATTGAAAATGCTATAAAATCAAGTCAAAAATCAAGCAACCAAAAAACTGTATGATAGAATGAAAGATGGCACATAAAATTATGTTTCAAAATTATTTACTAGGCTACTCAGTGTTTTCGTAAAATACTCATGTTTCATTATTTGAAATTATTTATAAGAGAAAGGTAGAAAATTGTTGACCTTAACCTAAAACCAAATTATAAATGAAGATAAATGTGTGGAAATATCCACATCTAAATTTTATTAAACACTGTATCTACATTATGATATTGCTGGTATTTATGTAGTATTTCAGTACTGTCATTCATGTTTGCATACCTTTTATGTGTTTTCCAAGTTCTGCAATAAATATGAATTATGCTCGTGGTCAGAAAAAGATATCCACAAAAATGTATTTTTCATTGACAGAATTCTGATACAAGAATAACTTGGAAAAGTGCAAAATTTGTTTTTGACAGTTATTTTTACTCTTTTAAAGTTTTTACATCTATATATAGTCAGCCTGTTCAGTTAGAGTTCTTGCCTTTCCATGTTCCTGACTCCTAACCATAATAAAGGTTAATTTATTATAAATTATGAGGATAAACTAATCATATTAACGATGTGACAAAATTATACTATGATAAGGAAGGTGCAGAATGAGTACATAACCATTAAGCCAGGATTTTTCCTGTGCTAGGACTATAACGGATCAGAACACACTCAAAACATACTCATAGAACTGACGTTTTATTGGAAAACACGTAGGTTTTAAAAAGTAACTAGTAAAATTATTAGTATACACAGGAGTGCTAAATTATATGTAGTTATTTATGTTGGATATATATCATAATAAATTACACAGATTTTAAGTATTCTATAGTTTGCCTTTTATTATCTCAGTGGTCTTATTTGAAGACAAATTTTAATTTTTTAAAAGTATATTTTATCAACTTACTTTTAATTTTATTTTTATATTTTAATGGTCAAGAATATTTTCCCTAATTTTTTTCATAAAATTTTACAGTTTGACTTTTGGCCTAAGACAGGGTTAATTTCTGTATATGATTGGAAGTATGGATCAAGGTTCATATTTTTCATATGGACATCACATTTTACAGCATCTTATTTAAATACTATTATTACTTCATTACATTGACTTTAAGGTTTAGTCAAAATGAATTGGGGACATGTATGAATATATCTGGTCCTTCTATTGTATTTGTTCATCCTTTCTTCAGAACCACAGTACATTGGCTAATGTAGTTACACAGTAAAGTTAGGAAATACAACTGTAAATTTTCCAACTTTGTGATGCTCTTTCAGGTGGTTTTGCGTATTCCAGTTTATTTGACTTTATGTCAGCTTTAGAATCATCATGCTAATATACACAAATATTTTCTGAATCATTGATTGGAATTCCATTAACTCTGTAATTAATAGAACTCTTTATACATTTGAATCCTTCAATCCATAAATATTATAGTCCTCTCCGCTTAATTAGTAATTACTTGATATTCTAGTGTATTTACACTTTTAGCATACAGATGTTTTTGGTTTTCTATTGATACTGTAACAAATTGCCACATATTTCATTGTTTATAACAACCCAAATTTATTGTATTAGAGTCTAAATATCAGACATCTAAAATAGATTTATCTTGCCTGAAATTAAGGCATTGGCGGGGCTTTGTTCCTCCTGTTGGCTGTAGAGGAGAATCTACTTGACTGTCTTTTTTGCATTCTACTTCGTTTCTCCATTCTTGGCTCATGGCCTTTGCCTCCACCTCTAGGCAAAACTATAGCATTTGCCAATGTTTCTTTATTTATTCTAATCACTTTCATCCAACTTATAATTGCCCTTGTGATTATGTTGGGCGCACTTATATAAAGTAGGATAATCCCAATCTAAAAATACTTAATTTAATCATATCTACCAATTTTTTTTTCCAAGTAAAATGTGATATTTTTGAGTTCAGGGTTTACTCTGTAAACAACTTTTGGAGGGAGGTTATTCTGCTTACCACGGAGATCTGGTAATTTTTCTATAGAGTTACACTTAGTTTATGATTATATTATTTTATGTTCCAATTAGCTGATTTAATCATTGCATAACGTATACATATATCAAAACATCATGTTGTACACCTTAAAAATATACAGTAGTTACATCAGGTAAACCTTAAGAAATAGGAAGAAAATTGGCTGAGGAATACAAAAAAAAGTCTTGCAAAGAAAAACCATAAATACCAGTGAATATACTATTCCTTTTGAGAAATCATAAACGAGCTATATCAACTAACTCTTTAGTTTTCTTTGATTTTAGGCTATCACTTCAAGTTATATAAGTAAACATGTATTCACTGTAATATATTTTTAGAAATTATATACTAAAAAGTTATCACTTTGAAAAATTCTATGTACATACAGTATTTCCAACTGACAGAATTTTTTTACTGTTTAGAATCCCACCCTACACCCCAAAAAGCGAAGAGTCTATGTATTCTATTACAATTGTTTTCATTACGGAAAAGATATTTCAACAGATTTTTTTTGTGTTAAGATATTAATGGTCTTGTACATATTCATACATTCTGAATCTAAAAAAAAATATAAACTAAAATCCTGCCTGTAATGATACAGAAATTGTTTTTATAGTTTCTTATTTTGGTGTATCTGCTGTAGCCTGTAATTCAGTTGGAATCAAAATTGTAGTAATCACTTACTGTTTATAACATTTTATACACATTTCCATAATGTAAGTAGCTTATTTATTACTTACTTCCCAAACATGCATACTAGTTTCATGCTGCAGAGGGTCTCACCCAGTCTGGCACTTGTCTTTCTCTTACGCGTGCTGTCTGTCTCTGTCTGTCTCTCTCTCTCTCTCTCTCTCTCTCTCTCTCTCTCTCTCTCTCTCTCCCCTCCCTCTCTCTCTCTCCCCTCCCTCCCCACCCCCTCTATGTGGGTGTGTGTACATGTGTGCATTTCCCTCTATCTCTCCCCATGAGGTTAACAGTTAAGAAGTGTCACCATAAGCAAATAGAGAGAGACACCTAGGTGCTATCTCTTGAGTATCAATTCTCGTACCCTTCCATTCTTCAAATATCTTCTTTAAAAATGAGGACAAAAAGATAATAAAAAGAGGGAAATATTCTTGGGTGGACTATGCTTACTTCTTCATGAATTGGTGACATAAAGCTTAGACACGTATTTTACAGGTTACCCAGAAAATCTTTTAGTATTTGAGAGAAAACCAACGCTGTGGATCAGCAATGAACAGATCTAAGAAGCAGGAGAGTCTTTTGGGAGCTCTAAAGGAGGAGCCTTGCAACTGATGACTAGTTGATAAGTGAGAAAAGTTTAGAGAATTTGGGAATCTGGAGTAAAACCTCTCAGCTGACAGAAATGGCTGTGGCCTCTATACGGTGTCTTTCTGATTTGAGCCACGCCTCATTTGGCAAAAAGAGATAATTCTTGAAGAACCTGAGTGGATCTGTTTTCTCAGGAGTCCACTGTTCCTGTGTATAGTCTCCTAGAAGGCACAAAAAGTTCCTTGAAGTAGCCCCGCACCGAAGAGTGGGTGCACAGGATCCAAAACAGGCATCACTGTGCCCGTAGCTACAACCCCATCCCCAGGGACACCACATGCGCAGGACATGCCGTACATTACTCTTCTCAAGAAGGCGGCATTCATGATTAGTCCACATGAATGACACCTCCTTGTGAAGGGCACTGCACGCTGAATGGCTGAATGTGGCATCCCAGACCAAATGGTCCCCATTCACGCAGTCTTTATTGAAGTCCATATAGGTGTATACCTTCGCATGGCCACCAAGACTTATGCCAAGAAACTTTGCAACTTCTAGCCCCCAGCACTCACCATTACTGCCCTCAGTGCGATGTGAACATGCAGATTTTGGTTTTGTTTTGTTGTAATCCTGCCACTCAGGAGCTGATGCAGGAGACTCCCTTGAATCTAGGAGGCCGATGTTTCCAGGAGCATAGATTGTGCCACTGTTTTCCTGCTTGAATTTCAAACTGAGACCCTCTCTCAAAGAAAAAAAGTAAAAACAAAATCAAACATAAAAAAAATTAAATTATTGGTTAAGTAGAAAGGACCAACCACTCAGCAAGCTTTCTGTTGTCCTAAATCTCCAGCTATTATGCACAGACCTAAATTCCAATGGAAAAATCACAGAATACAACAACCTGGATGCAAAGAGGTGGAGAAGAGTCAGAGGGTACCAGGTTGGAGAGAGCAGAACTTTCATTTATTTCTCAGGCTATGGAGTTACAAGAACCCATAGAAATTAGTACAAGAGAAAATCAAGACAGATAACGGGCTGGAAGACAAGAAATGCTATTTTATTTCTCTTACCTCCATGATTCTTTATACTTCATTTATTTGGTTGGCCTCTCTCTCTGTCTCTCTCTCTCTGTTTGTGTGTGTTAACAACAGATAATAATAGCTGTATGATTTTGTAGCTGTAAGATTTACATGTATATCATGTATATTAAAATAATTTTATATACATGCATTTAAGTCAACTGGCTTTCTAGTTGTTTTCCATGTTTCATCCTTTTCTGATTCCTAATTTTCCTGTTTTTCTGCCTGATGGTGCATTTAGAGTTTTTATCATTCAGTTATATTTTCTCTACTCTTGGCTTATTAGTTAGGTCACTTTAAAAAAAAATAGTGCTTGCTCTAGGGTTTACAAAGTTCATATTTAGTTCATTACACTCTGTCCTCAAAGAATATTATGCTAGTTTAATACAGTTAAAACATCCTATGCTAGTATGCTTACAAGTCACTACATTCTTTATCATACTGTTATTACTATTATTAAAGTCGCAATCCCCACACACATATTTGTTTACACTATGAATTATTAGTGACTGATCAATAAAATAATAAAATGTCCTCTGTGTGGACCCCCAATATTTGATACAGGTCTCAGGCAATTTAGAAAGTTATTTTTGCCAAGGGTGAGGATGCACACCCATGACACAGCCTCAGGAGGTACTGGTGACATGTGCCCAAGGTGGTCTGAGTACAGCTTGGTTTTTTACATTTTGGGAGACACCAGACATGGGGCAACATATGTAAGATGAGCATTTCTTCAATCTGTTCTAGAAAGGAGGGTCAACTCGAAGCAAAAGTGGAACATCTCACATTAGATAGGTTTTCTGGTCACAGGTTGGTAGCAGACAATCAATTGTATTCTTTTGACTTACTCATTAACCCTTCCAAAGGGGCCAATCAGATAAGCATTTATCTCAGTGAGCAGAGGAATGACAATGAATAGATTGGGAAACTGGTTTACCCTAAGCAGTTCCCAGCTTGAATTTTCCCTTAACTTAGTGATTTGGGGGCCGACATATTTCCCTTTCACATCCATATCTACATCTTTACCATTTTCTGGGTTTGTAATTTGTTTGTGTAGATTCATGTTTCTGCCTGTTTTTTTTTTCCGCCGGAGAAAATGTGTTAACATGTTTGGTAATGCATTCCTACTGGGGTGAATAATGAAATGTTGCTTGTCTGAAAAAATTATTGTGTCATTTTTGTGTTTATTATAGTGATAATTGTAAGCCCATCGAAAGAAATATTTCTCTCTCAAAATAGTTTGCTATTTTCTAACATAACCATTTGTTACAGTTCCTATCTCAGTGCTGCAATTCCTTATTCACTGATCCGTGATGTCTACTTTGTCCAATAGTGATATTGTTTGGATCTATATTCCCACCCACATCTCATGTGAATTCCCAGTGTTGGAGGTGGCACTTGGTGGGAGGTGATTGGATCAAGAGGGTAGAATTCTCAGGAATGGTCTAGCACCATCCCTGTCGAGCTGTTCTCATGATAGTGAGTTCTCATTGAAAAGTACTTATTAAAAAGTGTGTAGCACTGCCCCACTCTTCTTCGTTTTCTGGCCGTATGAGGGGGAAGCTCCTCCCTTGCCTCTTCTATGATTGAAAGTTTCCTGAGGCCTCCCACCATGCTTCCTGTACAGCCTACAGAACCATGAGTCAATTACAGATACCCAAAAATGTGGAAGCAGCTTTTGCATTGGGTAACAGGCAGAGGCTGAAACAGTTTGGAGGGCTCAGAAGAAGACAGAAAAATGAAGGAAACATTGAAGTTTTCTAATGTCTTATTTAGGTTGTCACTAGGTGGCTGATAGTCATATGGACACTGAAGACCAGGCTGATGAGGTCTCAGACGGAAATTTGAAACTTATATGAAAATGCAGTAAAGGTCACTTTTCTTATGGATTAGCCATAAACTGGTGGCCTTGTGCCCCTGCTCTAGGGATCTGTAGAACTTTTGAACTTGAGAGTGGTGATTTAGGATTTCTGGTAGAAGAAATTCCTAAGCAGCATAGCATTCAAGATGGGACCTGGTTGCTTCTAACAGCCTATGCTCATGTGTGTCAACAACAAAAAAAAATGATGTAAAACTGGCACTTACAGTTAAAAGGAAAGCATAGTATAAAGGTTTTAAAAATTTGCAGCCTGGCCACATGATGGAAAAGAGCAACCTATTTTCTGGGGAGGAATTCAAGCTAGCTGCAAAATCTGCTTAAGTAACAAGTGGCTGAATGATAATAGCCAAGATAATGGGGAGGCCTCAAAGGAATTTCAGAGACCTCTGCAGTAGCCTCTCCTCCTATCACAGGCTCAGAAGCCTAGGATGGGAGCATGCTTTCATGGGCCACACCCAGGACCCTACTGCCCTGTATACTCATCCTGATATCCTAGCTGCTGCAGCACCCGACTTGGCCCAATGTGTCTCCCATACAGCTTTAGCTGCAGGTTTCTATGATGCAAACCATGATTCTTGGTGGCTTCCATTAGTGTTAAGCCTGTGGATGTACAGAGCAAGAGTTGAGGCTTGGAATCCTCGAACTAGATTTCACAGGATATATGGAAAACCATGGATGTCCAGGCAGAATCCTAATGTAGGGATGTAGTCCTCATGGAGAAGCTTTACTACGGCAATGCAGAGGAGAAATGTGGTGTTGGAGCCGCCACACAGAGTCCACACTGGAGCACTGCCTAGTGGAGCTGTGAGAAGAGGGCCAACATCCTCCAGACCTTAGAATGGTAGATCCATTGACAGCTTGTAATTGAGTCTGGAAAAGGCATAGATACTCAATGCCAGCCCACTGAGGGCTAGACCCTGCAAAGCTATGGGGTTAGACCTGCCCAAGCCTTTGGGAGCCCAACCCTTGTACCAGTGTGCTCTGGATGTTGGACATGAAATCAAAGGAGATCACTTTGGAGATTTTAGATTTAAAGACTTCCCTGCTTGGTTTCAGACTTGCACAGAACCTACAGCCCCTTTCTGTTGGCTGATTTCTCACAAGTATTTACCCAATGCTTATGCCTCCATTGTACCTTAGAAGTAAGTAACTTGATTTTATTTTATAGGCTGACAGGCAGAAGGGATTAACCTTGTCTCAGATGAGACCTTGGATTGGGGACTTTCGAGTTAATGCTTTAACTAGTTAAGAGTTCGGAGGAGTGCTGGGATTGTACTTTGCAAAATGTGAAGGGCATGAGATATGAGAGGGGCCAGGGCAGAATTATAAAGTTTGGATCTCTGTCCCAACGTAAATCTCGGGTTGAATTGTATTCCCCAGTGTTGGAGGTGGGGCCTCTCAGGAAGTGAATGAATCATTGGGGTGGAATAATGGCAGACTTAAATATTGGAAATAATCCACTATTTAAAATGGAATATTTTAGTAAATCTGAGAGAAAGAAGAAAAGACTTAGAAAATACTTAAAATATTGAAAATGCTATAAAAGCAAGTCAAATGAATCAGAAAACAATTGTATGATAGAATAAAAGATGGCACATAAAATCATATTTCAAAATTATCTACTAGGCTACTCAACATTTTTATAAAATATTTGTGATGCATTATTTAAAATCATTTATAAGAGAATGGCACAAATTTTTGACCCCAACCTAAAATCTAAGTCTGAATACAGATAAATGTGTGGAAAGATCCACATCTAAATTTTATCAAATATTGTATCCATGTTACAATGTTACTGGTATGATGGTATTCTTTCATTATTCCTATTCACATGTTCCATACCTTTTACGTGTTTTCCAAGTTGTTCAGAAATAAATAGGAATTACCCTCATGGTCAGAAAAAAAAAAGGTACCAGTAAAAATGAAGTTTTCTTTGACAAAATTCTGATATAAGAATAATTAGGAAAAGTGTAAAATGTGTTTGGGGCAGTTATTTTTCCTCTTTTGAACTCCCTTAATTTACAGATCCCCAGTCAGTTCAGTTAGAGTTCTTGCCTTTCCATGTTCCTGACTCCTAACCCTAACAAATGTTAACTTATTATAAATTATGGAGGATAAACTAATATATTCACCTTAATGAAGTGACAAAACTATACTATAGCGAAGAACGCCCAGAATGGATATGTAACCATTTCACCAGGATTTTTCGTGTGCTAGGACTACAACACAGATCAAAACAGATTCAAATCGTGTTCCTAGAACTAATGTTTTATTAAAAAACACAAGTGATTTTTAAAAAGCAACTAGTAAAATTCTTAGTATACACAGGAGTGCTAGATTGTATGTAGTTGTTATGCTGGATATATGTTAGTTATCACATTATTAAATTACATGTTTTTATTATTCTGTAATTTGCCTTTTTATTATCTCAGTGGTCTTATTTGAAGAGAAATTTTAATTTTTTCAGTCTATTTTAACTTATTTTTAATTTTTTTATATTTTGATATAATTTAATGGTCAAACATATTTTCTTTGTTATGAAATTTGATAGTTTCACATTTTGGCGTAAGATTGTGTTAATTTCTGTATGTGGTGTGATATATGGACCAAGGTTCGTATTTTTACATATATATGACATTTCCCAGCATCTTCTTGTTGAAATACCACTATTTCCTCATTAGATTGACTTTACAGCTTAGGCAAAATGAATTAGTGACAGGTATGGATATTTCTGGTCCTTCTATTCTACTTTTCTGTCCTTTTTCAGTAACACGCTACACTGGCTAATCTGGTTAGGCGCTAATTCTGGAAATTACAAGAGTGAGTTCTCCAACTTTGTGATTCTCTTTCATATTGTTTTGAATATTCTAGTTTATTTGCCTTTATAACAGTTTTAGGATCATCATGCTAATGTCTGCATATATTTTTCTGGGACATTGGTTGGAATTACATTAACTCTATAGATCAGTAGACCTCTATAAATCTATAGCTTGGAATCCTTCCATCCATAAAGATGATACTCCTCTCCACTTAGTAATTATTTGATTATCTTAGTGTATTTACACTCTTATCATATAGATGTTTTTGGTTTCCTATTGAGACCGTAACAAATTGCCACCAATTTAGTTGTTTACAACAACACAAGTTTATTATATAAGCATCTAAAGTTCAGAAAACCTAAATTGGGTTTATCTCCACTAAAATTAAGGCATTGGCAGGGCTTCGTTCCTCCTGTTGGCTCTGGGGGAGAATCTACTTGCTTGTGTTTTTTAGATTCTAGTTCCTTTCTCTATTCTTTGACTCATGGCCTTTACTTTAACCTCTAGTCAACACTATAGCATTTTCCAATGTTTCTCTTATTCTATCCACCTTTCTTCTACTTATGAGGGCCCTTGTGATTATGTCGCACTCACCTAGATAATCTAGGATAATTCCAATCTCAAAATATTTCATCACACCTGCTAATTTCTTTCTACCATAAAATGTGATGTGTTTGAGTTCAGGGGTTACTCTGTAAACATCTTTTGGAGGGGAACTATTATTCTGCCTACCACAGAGATCTTATCGTTTTTCTATAGAGTTTCACCTAAATATATTATATGTATATTATTTATGTTTCAATTACCTTGATTTAATCATTTCATAATATATACATACTTCCAAACATGTTGTACCCCTTAAGTATATACAATTGTTATATCACGTAAACCTTAATAATTTGGAAGTAAAAAGGCTGAAAAAGTATTTCACTGAAAGAAAAACCATAAATACCAGTGAATATACTACTCTTTTGGAGAAATCATAAAAGAGATATGATAACAACTAAATTCTCTTTCCTTTCATTTCTGGATATCACTTAAAATTATATAAGTAAACATGCATTCATTATAATAGAGTTTTAGAAATTATATACTACAAAGAGTTATCACTTTGGAAAGTTCTATGTACATACAATAGTTCCACCTGACAGAATTGTTTTACTGTTCAGAATGCCACCCCTCCAAAAATAAAGATTCTATGTATTCTATTAGGACAATTTTATGCATTGTGGAAAAGATACTTCAACTGATTTATTTAATGTGAAGACATTAATGGTCTTATACATATTCAAACATTCTGAATCTAAAAAAAATTAACTAAAATCCTGCCTGTAACCATATAGCAATTGTTTTTTATACTTTCTATCTTTTGGTGTATATGTGGTAGCCTCTATTTCAGTTGGAATCAAAATTGTATTAATCACTTACAACTTGTAATATTTTTTTTACACATTTCTACAATATAAGCAGCTTATTTATAACCTGCTTCCCATACATGCATAACTGGTTTCATGCTGCAGAATGCCTCACACCAGTCTGGCGCTTGTCTGTCTCTCTCTCTCTCTCTCTCTTTCTCTGTTTTTCTTTCTCTCTCTCCCCCCTCCCCCTCTCTCCCTCCCTCCCTCCCTCCCCAACTCCCTCCCTCTCCCCTGTGTGTGTCTGCGTGTGTGTGTGTGTGTGTGTGTGTGTGTGTGTGTTTGTTGTGTGTGTATTTTCCTATGTCTCTCTTCATTAGGTTAAGAGTTAAGAAGTGTTGCCAGAAGCAAAAGGGGAGAGAAGCCTAGGAGATATCTCAATATTATTGAAGAGTATTAATTCTATCATAATCTTCCATTCTTCAAATATATTACTAAAAAATCAGGAAAAATGATAGTTAAAAAGAGTGAAATACTTTGGGTGAACTGTGCTTAACCCTTCATTAATGAGTGACATAAAGCTTTGAAAAGTATTTTAAAAGTCAATCACAAAATTTTTTTGTCTTTGAGAGAAAATGGACACTGTGGATCAGCAATGAAGGGACCTAAGAGGCAGAAGAGTCTTTTGGGAGCTCTAAAGGAGGAGCCTTGCAAATGATGATCAGTTGATAAGCAAGAAAATTTAGAGAATCTGGGTATCTGGAGTGAAACCTCTCAGCTGACAAACAATGGCTGTGGCCTCTAGACAGTGTCTTTCTTATTTAATCCAAGCCTCATTTGACAAAAATAGATAAATTCTTGAAGAACCTGAGTGGATGTGCTTTCTCAGGCATCCACTGTTCCTATGTATAGTCTCCTAGAAGGCACAAAAAGTTCCTTGAAGTAGCCCCGCACTGAAGAGTGGGTGCAAAGGATGCAAAACAGGCATCCCCAGGGACACCACATGCGCAGGATATGCTGTACATTACTCTTCTCAAAAAGGTGACATCATATTTTAGTTCACATGAATGACACCTTCTCGAGAAAGGCACTGCACGCTGAATGGCTGAATGTGGCATCCCAGACCAAATGCTCCCTATTCATGCAGTTTTTATTCACGTCCCTATAGGTGTATTATATCTTTGCATGACCACCAAGATTTATGCCAAGGAACTCTGCAGCTTCTAGCCCCCAGCGCTCCCCTGTTCATCCTGCCTGGAGTGAGATTTTAACATGTAGACTTTTGGTTTGGTTTGTTGTAATCTCAGCTACTGAGTAGGCTGAGGCAGGAGAATTCCCTGAACCTGGAGGCAGAGGTTTGGTCAGCGGAGATCCTGCCACTGTACTCCAGCCTGAATTACAAAGTTAGACTCTGTCTCAAAACAAACAAACAAAAAAATCAAATAGAAAAAACCTTAAAATTACTGGTTAAGGAGAAAGAACCAACCACTCAGCAAATCTTTCTGTTGTCCTACAACTCCAGCTGTGTTGCAGAAACCCAAATTCCAATGGCAAAACCACAGAATACAATAACCTAGATGCAAATAAGTGAAGAGTCAGAGGATACCAGGTTGGAGAGAGCAGAAATTTCATTTCTTCTACAGGCTATTCATGGGAAAGAACCCACAGAAATTAATACAAGAGACCCACTACACAGAGGATGGGCTGGAAGATAAGAAATGCTACTTAATTTCTCTTAGCTCCATGCTTCTTTATAGTTCGTGTGTGTGTGTGTGTGTGTGTGTGTGTGTTAGTAATAGCCCTAATATTTTTTTTAACCTCTGAGATTTAGTGATTGCATTAGTATATTTTCCATCCTTTTTTGCTTTTACCCAACTTTCACATTGGTCTTCATTTTTAACATGAGTTTGTTTTAGAAAGTATATGGTTGTTTCTTATTATTGTGTAATTTGACAATTTCTATGTTAATTGAAGCGTTTAGATCATTTATATTAGCAGAATGATTTATATACATGCATATAAATCTACTGACTTACAAGTTGTTTTCTGTGTTTCATCCTTTTCTTATTCCTAATTTTTCTGTTTTTCTACTTTATAGTGGATTTAGTGTTTTTATCATTCAGCTATATTTTCTCCAGTCTTGACTTATTAGTTATGTGACTTTAAAAATATAATGGTTTCGCTAGGGTTGACAAAGTTCATATTTAATTCATCACAGTCTGTCTTCAAAGAATATTATACTAGTTTATATACAGGTTAAAAAATCTTATGATAGTATGCTTAGAATTCACCCCATCCTTTGTCATATTGTTGTTAATTTTATTAAAGTTCTAATCTACACACACATTGTTTGTTTACATTGTTAATTATTGACTGATTAATAAAATAGTAATAAAATGTCCTCTGTGGGAAGCCCCAAAATTTGAGACAAGTCTCAGTTAATTTAGGAAGTTACTTTTGCCAATGGTGAGGATATGTAAGCATGACACAGCCTCAGGAAGTCCTGGTGACATGTGCTCAAGGTGCTCAGAGCACAGCTTGGTTTGGGGTTTTTTGTTGGTGGTGGTGGTGGTGGAGTCTCGCTCTGTGCACAGGCTGGAGTGCCAGGGGCGTGATCTGGGCTCAGTGCAACCTCTGCCTTCCAGGTTCAAGCGAGTCTGCCACCTCAGTTTCCCAAGTAGCTGGGATTATAGGCGCTCACTACCATGCCAGGCTAAGTTTTGTGTTTTTAGTAGAGACAGGGTTTTGCCATGTTGGCCAGGCTGGTCTCAAAATTCTGATCTCAAGTAATCTGCCTGCATCAGCCTCCCAAAGGGAAGGGATTACAGGTGTGAGCCACCATGCATGGCCAGCACAGGTTGGTTTTATACATTTTAGGGAGACATGAGACATCGATCAACATATGTAAGATGAACATTTGTTCAGTCTGGTCCAGAAAGGAGGGACAACTCAGAGCAAAAGTGGAACACCTAGTGTGGTGGGGAGGTTTTCAGGTCACAGGTAGGTGAAAGACAAAAGGTTGCATTCTTTTGAGTTACTGATTAACCTTTCCAAAGGAGGCAGTCAGATAAGCATTTATGTCCCTGAACAGAGGGATGACTATGAATAGAATAAGAGGCAGGTTTGCCCTAAGCAGTTCCCAGCTTGACTTTTCCCTTTAACCTAGTGATTTTGGGGTCTGAGATATTTCCCTTTCACATCCAAATGTTCATCTTTATTATTTTCTGGGTTTTTATTTGGGTAGATTCATGTTTCTACCTGGTATGTTTTCTGCCTGAGGATATGTGTTAACATGTCTTGTAATGTGTTTCTACTGGGGTGAATAATCGAAATGTTCTTTATCTGAAACAATTATGTCATTTTTGTGGTTGTTATAGAGATAATTATGAGCCCGTCAAAAAAAAAAAACTTAAAATAGTTTGTTTGCTTTTTTCTAACATAACCATTTCTCACAGTTTCTATCTGTGTGCTGAAACTACTCATTTGCTCATCGTGAAGTCTACTTGTTCCGATACTAACGTGGTTTGGGTCTGTGTTCTCACCCACATCTCATGTTGAGTAGTAATCCCCAATGTTGGAGGTGGGGCTTGGTGGGAGTTGGTTGAATCATGGGGGTGGAATTCTCATGAATGGTCTAGACACCATCCCTGCGGTGCTGTTCTCATGACAGTGAGTTCTCATGAGATACGGCTGTTAAAAACTGTGTAGCCCCTCCCCCATCTCTTCATCCTGTTCTGCCCATGTGAGTAGCTAGGTCCTCCCTTGCCTCTTGGACATTTGAAAGTTATCTGAGGCCTTCCCAGCCATGCTACCTGTAGAGCCTACAAAACCTGAGCCATCTACAGATACCTAAAAATGTGGAACCAACTTTTGTATTGGGTAGTAGGCAGAGGTTGAAAGAGTTTGGAGGACTCAGAGGAAGACAGAAAGATGAAGGAAAAGTTGAAATTTCCTAAATACTTGTTAAGTGGGTTGCCACTAAGTGGCTGATAGTGATATGAACACTGAACACCAGCCTGAGGAGGTCTTAGATGTAAATGAGGAACTTATTGGGAAGTGGAGTAAAATTCACCTTTGTTATGGATTAGCAAAAAACTGATGGCATTATGCCCCTGCCCTAGGGACTTGGGGAACTTTTGAACTTGAGAGTGATGGTTTAGTGTTTCTGGTAGAAGTAATTCCAAAGCAGTATAACATTCAAGATGGAGCCTGGTTGCTTCTAATAGCCCATGCTCATGCGTGTCAGCAACAAAAAAAATCATGTAAAACTGTCACTTATATTTAAAAGGAAAGCAGACTGTAAATGTTATGAAAAGTTGCTGCCTGGCCACATGCTAGAAAAGAAAACCCCGCTTTCTGGGGAGGAATTCGAGCCAGCTACAGAAATCTGCCTCAGTAACAAGGAGCTGAATGTTAATAGCCAAGACAATGGGGAGGCCTCAACAGTATTTCAGAGACCTCTGCAGTAGCCCCTCCTCCCATCACAGGCCATGAAGCCTAGGAAGGGAGAATGTTTTCTTGGGCCATACCCAGGGCCCCATTGCCCTGTGCAGTGTCTAGACACTGCTCTCGATATCCTGGCCACTCTAGCACCAGCCTCGTTCCAAAGTGTCTCCAATACAGCCTCAGCTGCTGGTTCAGAAAGTACAAACCATGATTCTTGTGGCTTCCATTTTGTGTTAAGCCTGTGGGTGCACAGAGAAGAGTTGAGGCTTAGGAGCCTCAGCCTAGATTATTGAGGATCTATGGAGAACCATGGATGTCCAAGCAGAAGCCTGCTGCAGGGTTGGAGTCCTAATAGAGAATCTTGACTAGGGCAGTGGAGATGGGAAATGTGGGGTTAGAGCACCAACACAGAGTCCATACTGGACAACTTCCCAATGGAGTTGTGAGAAGAGGGCCACCATCCTCCAGACCACAGAATTGTAGATCCACTGACAGCTTTTAATTGTGCCTGGAAAAGGCATAGGTACTCAATGCCAGCCAACTGGGGACTGAACTCTGCAAAGTCACAGGGTTAGAGCTGCCTTAGGCTTTGTGAGCCCACCCCTTGCACCAGTGTGCCCTGGATGTAAAACATTGAAGGAGGTCATTTTGGAGCTTTAAGATTCAATAACTTTTCTGCTGGGTTTTAAAGTTGCACAGGACCTTTAGCCCATTTCTATTGGCTCAGTTCTCCAGAGAATGTACCCAATGCTTCTACCTCCATTGTATCTTAGAAGTAATTAACTTGTTTTTTAATTAATAGGCTGATAGGCAGAAGGGATTAGCCTTAGCTCAGATGAGACCTTGATTTGGGACTTTTGAGTTAATGCATCAATGAGTTGCAACTTTGGGGGACTGTTGGGTTGTATTTTGCAAAGTGAGAAGAATGTGAGATTTGGGAGGGGCAAGGGCAGAATTATAAGGTTTAGATCTGTGTCCCTACCCAAATCTCAGGTTGCATTGTAATCCTCAGTGTTGGAGGTAGGACCTGGTGGGAAGTTATTGGATCATAGGGGTGGAATTCTGGTGGAATTAAATACTGGGGAAAACCACCATTTAAAATCATATGTTTTAGTAAATCTGAGAGAAAGTACAAAAGATTTAGAAAACATTGAAAATATTTAAAGTGCTATAAAAGCAAGTCAAATATCAATCAGAAAAAAATTATATGATAGAATGAAAGATGGCGCCAAAAGCATGTTTCAAAATTATTTACTAGGCTACTCAGTGTTTTTATAAAATATTCATGATGCATTATTTGAAATCATTTATAAAAGAATGGCACAAAATTGTTGATTCCCAACCTAAAACCTAAGTAGAAATACAGATAAATGTCTGGAAAGATCTACATTTAAATTTTATCAAATACTATGTCCACATTGTGATCTTACTGGTATTACAGTATTATTTCATTACTGCTATTCATATGTGTCATATCTTTTATGTGTTTTCCAAGTTGTTCAGTAATAAAGAGGAATTACGCTCATGGTCAGAATAATAAAGTTATCAACAAAATGTATTTTCATTTAATAGAATTATGATATAAGAATAACTTGGAAAAGTATAAAATTTGTTTTTGGCAGTTATTTTTCTTCCTTTGAGCTTCCTAAATCTATATATAGTCAGCTTTTTCAGTTAGAGTTCTTGCCTTTCCATGTTCCTGACTTCTAATCCTAATAAATGTCAATTTATTATAAATTATGAGAATAAACTAATATATTCACATTATCAATGTGACAAAACTATACCACAGCACGGAAGGTCCAGAATGAATACATAGCCATTAAACCAGGTTTATCCATCTGCTAGGACCACAACATAGATCAAAACAGACTGAAGACATGCTCATATAACTGACATTTTGTTAAGAAACACAGATTATTTTTAAAAAGTAACTAGTAAAATTCTTAGTGTACACAGGATTGCTAAATTATATGTAGTTATTTATACTGGATATATGTTATTTATCACATTATTAAATGACACATTTTTTAGTATTCTGTAGTTTGCATTTTTATTATCTCAGTGGTCTTATTTGAAGACAAATTTTAATATTTTCGATATCTATCTTGTCAACTTTAATTTTGTTTTATATTTTGATATCATATATAATAATTTAATGGCCCAAAATATTTTCTCTCCTTTCTTCATGTAAAATTTGGTAGTTTGACATTTTTACCTATGATTGTGTTAATTTCTGTATATGATTTGAAATATGGATCAAGGTTCATATTTTTCATATGAATATCACATTTCCCAGCATCTTGTTGTTCAGATACTATTATGTCTTCATTACAGCTTAGCCAAAATGAATGGAGGACATGTATGGTTATTTCTGGTCCTTCTATTCTATTTGTCCATCCTTTCTTCAGAAGCACGGTATGTTGACCATTCTAGTTATGCAGTAAATACAGAATATAGAAGTGTAAATTCTCCAGCTTTGTTCTCTTTCATATGGTTTTGTATATTCTAGCTTATTTGCCTTTTATATCAGCTTTAGAATCATCATGCTAATATCTGCAAATATTTTCCTTAGACATTGGTTGGAATTGTATGATCTCTACAGATCAATAGAACTTTATAAATCTATAGATTTGAATCCTTAAATACATAAATATAATACTCTTCTGCACTTAGTAATTATTTGATTTTCTTAGTGTATTTACACTCAGCATACAGATGTTTCTGATTTTCTAATAATACTATAACATATTGCCATGAACTTAGTTGTTTACAACAATACACATTTACTATATTAGAGTCCAAAGGTCAGAAATGTAAATTAGGTTTATCTTGATTAAAATTAAGGCATTAGCAGGGCGTTGTTCTTTCCTGTGGCTCTAGAGGAGAATCTGCTTGATTGTGTATTTTAGATCCTAGTTGCTTTCTCCATTCTTTGGCTCATGGACTTTATCTCCACCTCTAGTCAACACTATAGTAGTTTCCAGTGTTTCTCTTATTCTAACTACCTTGCTCCTACTTATTAAGTTTCCTTGTGATTATGTTAGGCTCACCTAGCTAATCCAGGATAATCCCAATCTAAAAATATATAATTTAATCATACCTGCTAATTTCTTTCTATGGATAAAATGTGATATTTACGAATTCAGGGATTACTCTGTAAACACAGTTTGTGGGGGGCAAGGTGGCTGTATTCTGCCTACCACAGAGATCTTGTAATTTTTCCATAGAGTTTCACTTAAATATTTTGTTTATATTATTTTATGTTTCAATTAACTTAATCATTGCATATGAATACATATATAAAACATCATGTTGTACACCTTAATAAATGGGAAAAGCAAAGCCTGAATAATACAAAACAGGATTTCACTGAAAGAAAAATCATAAATTCCAGTGAATATACTACTCTTTTGGAGAAATCATAAAAGGGATATGATTAACAACTAAATTCTCTGTTCTTTCATCATTATAGGATAGCACTTAAAGGTATATAAGTAAACATGCATTCACTATAATACAGTTTTTGAAATTATATACTAAAAAGAGTTATCACTTTGGAAAATTCTATGTATATACAGCATTTCCAACTGACAGAATTTTTTTTTACTGTTCAGAATGCCTACACCTACCCCCTGTCCCCCAGAAAAAGATCTGTGTATTTTATTAGTACAATTGTTTTCATAATGGAAAAGATACTTCAACTGATTTTTTTTTTTTTTTACTTACAGACATTAATGGTCTTATAGATATTCATACATTCTGAATCTAAAAAAAATTTACTAAAATCCTGCCTGCAACCAAACAGTAATTATTTTTTTATAGTTTCTCCCTTTGGGTGTATATGCAGCAGCTTCTATTTCAGTTAGAATCAAAATTGTATTAATCACTTACTATTTATAACTTTTTTTACGCATTTCCACAATATAAGTAGCTTATTTATAATCTACTTTCCAAACAGACGTAACTAGTTTCATGCTGCAGATAGCCTCACCCAGCCAGGCGCTTGTCTTTTTCTTGCTCTCTCTCTCTCTCTTTCCCTCTCTCTCTCTCTCTCTCTCTCTCTCTCTCTCTCTCTCTCTCTCTCTCTTTCCCTCTCTCTCTCTCTCTCTCTCTGTGTGTGTGTGTGTGTGTGTGTGTGTGTGTGTATTTCCCTACATCTCTCTCCATTAGGTTAAGAGTTAAGAATTGTCACCACAAGAAAATGGGGAGAGAAGCCGAGGAGGAATACTCTTGGGTGGACTATTCTTAACTCTTCTTTAATTGGTGACATAAAGCTTTGAAAGGTATTTTAAAAGTCAGTCAGAAAATATTTTAGTCTTTGAGAGAAAATGGACACTGTGGATCAGCAATGAAGGGACCTGAGAGCAGGAGAATCTGTTGGGAGCTCTAAAGGAGGAGCCTTGCAAATGATGACTAGTTGATAGGTGAGAAAACTTTAGAGAATTTGGGCATCTGGAGTAAAACCTCTCAGCTGATAAACAATAGCTTATTTGAGCCACGCCTCATCTGGCAAAAATAAATTCTTAAAGAACCTGAATGGGTGTGTTTTCTCAGGCGTCCACTGTTCCTGTGTATAGTCTCCTAGAAGGCACAAAAAGTTCCTTGAAGTAGCCCAGCACTGAAGAGTGGGTGCACAGGATCCAAAACAGGCATCACTGTGCTTGTAGCTACAACCCCATCCCCAGGGACACCACATGCGCAGGACATGCCGTACATTACGCTTCTCAAGAAGGCGGCATTTATGTTTCAGTTTACATAAATGACACCTCGTTGTGAAGGGCACTGCACGCTGAATGGCTGAATATGGCATCCCAGACCAAATGCTCCCTATTCATGCAGTTTTTATTTAAGTCCTTAAAAATGTTTGTCTTCACACTGACACCAAGATTTATGCCAAGGAACTAGGTAACTTGTAGCCCCCAGTGCTCACCTTTTCATCCTGCCCTGAGTGAGATTTGAACATGTGGATTTTTGTTTCGTTTTGTTGTAATCCCAGCTACTGAGGAGGCTGAGGCAGGAGAAGCCCTTGAGCCTGGGAGGAGGAGGTTTCATTCCGCATGGGTCACGCCTTTGTACTCCAGCCTCAATTACAATGTGAGACCCTGTCTCAAAAAAACAAAACCAAAATCAGACAGAAAACAACTTAAATTTACTGATTAAGTAGAAGAAACCAACCACTCACCAAAGCGTTCTGTTGTCCTAAAACTCCAGCTGTGCTGCAGAAACCTAAATTCCAACAGAAAAACTAAAGAATACAATAACCTGGATGCAAAGAAGTGGAGAAGAGTCGCAGGGTAGCAGGCTGGAGAGAACAGAAATTTCATTTCTTCTTCAGGCTATGGAATGGAAAGAACCCATATAAATTAATGCGAGAGACAGACAAGACAGATAATGGTCTGGAAGATGAGAAATGCTATTTAATTTCTCTTAGCTCCATGCCTCTTTATAGTTCATTTATTTGGGTAGCGTGTGTGTGTGTGTGTGTGTGTGTGTGTGTGTGTGTGTGTGTGTGTATGTGTATACCGCTAAGATTTTTTAACTCTAAGATTTAGTGTTTGCATTAATATATTTTCCATCCTTTTACCCAACTTTCACACAGGTCTTCATATTTAAAATGTTTGTTTTAGAATGTATATAGTTTATTTTTATGTAATTTGACAATCTGTCTTAATTGAAGCATTTACATTATTTATATTAATATAATTATATACATGCATTTAAATCTATTGGCTTTCTAGTTGTTTTCTATGTTTCATCCTTTTCTTATTCCTAAATTTCCTGTTTTTCTACCTGATGGTGGATTTAGTATTTTTATCATTCACTGATATTTTCTCCACTCTTGGCTTATTAGTGAGGTCACTTGAAAAAAACTAGCAGTTGCTCTAGGGTTTTCAAAGTTCATGTTTAAGTCAGCACAGTCTACAAAGACTATTATACTACTTTAAGTACAGTTTAAATATCTTACGATAGTATGTTTTGGCCCAAGATTGTGTTAATTTCTGTATATGGTTTGAAATATAGATGAGGGTCATATTTTTCATATGTATGTCACATTTTACAACATCTTATTGTTTAATTACTATTATTTCTTCATTAGATTGACTTACAGCTTAGTCAAAAAGAACTGGGGACACATACGATTATTTCTGTTCCTTCAATTCTATTCGTCCATCCTTTCTTCAGAACCGCAGTACACTGGCTAATCTAGATACACAGTAAATTCAGAAAAAACAAGTGTAAATTCTCCAGCTTTATGATTCTCTTTCAGATTGTTTTGCATATTCTAGTTTATTTGCCTTTTATATCAGCTTTTGAATCATCACGCTAATATCTACAGATGTTTTCCTGAGACATTGGTTGGAATTGCATTAACTCTATA
This sequence comes from Alouatta palliata, assembly GCA_004027835.1. Lineage (NCBI taxonomy): Eukaryota > Metazoa > Chordata > Mammalia > Primates > Atelidae > Alouatta > Alouatta palliata. The sequence goes on along the minus strand of PVKV010010306.1, from coordinate 13,071 downwards.
GATCAACAGAACTCTATAAATCTACAGATTTGAATCCTTAAATCCATAATGATGATACTCTTCTTTACTTAATTAGTAATTACTTGATTTTCTTAGTGTATTTACACTTTGAGCATACAGATGTTTTTGTTTTTTAATGATACTGTAACAAATTGCCACAAATTTAGTTGTTTACAAAAACACAAAATTATTACATTAGAGTGTAAATGTCCGAGATCTAAACTAGGTTTATCTCAGCTAAAATTAAAGCCTTGTCAGGGCTGTGTTCCTTCTGCTGGCTGTAGATGAAAATCTACTCGTCTTTATTAGATTCCAGTTGCTTTCTCCATTCTTTGACTCATGGCCTTTACCTCCACCTGTAGTCAACGCTATAGCATTTTCCAGTGTTTCTCTTATTCTAACCACATTTCTCCTACTTAAACCGGCCTTCTGATTCTGTTGGGCTCACCTAAATAATCTAGGATAATCTCAGTCTAAAAATATTTAATTTAATCATATCTGCTAATTTCTTTCTATCATAAAATGTGATGTTTTTGAGTTCAGGAGTTATTCTGTAACATCTTTTGGAGGGGGGCTATTATTCTGCATACCACAGAGATCTTGTAATTTTTCCATAGAGTTTCACCTAAATATTTCCTGATTATATTATTTTATGCTTCAATTAGCTTAATTTAATCATTGAATGATGTATAATTATATCAAAACATCGTGTTGTATATATTAAATATATACAATTTTTACATCAGGTAAACCTTAATAAACTGGAAGAGAATTGGGTAATACAAAACCCTATTTCACTTAAAGGAAAACCATAAATACCATAAATATACTACTCTTTTTGAGAAATCATAAAAGAGCTATATCAACTACATTCTCTTACCTTTCTTTCATTTTAGGGTATCACTTAAATTTATATAAGTAAACATGCATTCACTATAATACAGTTTTAGAAATTATATGCTTATAATTCTATGTACATACAGTATATCCAATGACAGAAATATTTTACTGTTCAGAATGCCATACCCCACCTTACAAAACAAAGATTCTATGTATTCTATTAGTATAATAATTTTCATTATGAAAAAGATATTTCAACTCATTTTGGTTTTACTTTCAGACATTAATGGTCTTATAGATATTCAGACATCCTGAAACTAAAAAAAACTTAAACTCAAATCTTGCCTGTAACTATACAGAAATTGGTTTTTATAGTTTTTCCCTATCGCTGTATTAATCACTTACTATTTATAACATTTTTTACACATTTCCACAATATAAGTAGCTTATTTATACCCTGCTTCCCAAACATGCATACTAGTTTCATGCTGCAGATGGCCTCACACAGTCTGGCACTTGTCTTTCTGTTGCACACACTCTGTCTCTGTCTCTCTCCCTGTGTGTGTGTGTGTGTGTGTGTGTGTGTGTGTGTGTGTATTTCCCTATATCTGCCCCCCTTAGGTTAAGAGTTACGAAGTCTAGGAGTTATCTCTTGAGTATCGATTATGTCATACCCTTCTAATCTTCAAATATATTCTTTTCAAAATGAGGAAAACAGGTAATAAAAAAGAGTGAAATATTCTTGGGTGGACTATGCTTAACCCTTTATTAATTGGTAATATAAAGCTTTGAAAGATTATTTTAAAAGAATGTTTCAGTCTTTGAGAGAAAATGGACACTGTGGATCAGCAATGAAGGGACCTGAGAGCAGGAGAGGCTTTTGGGAGCTCTAAAGGAGGAGCCTTGCAAACGATGACTAGCTGATAAGTGAGAAAAGTTTAGAGAATTTGGGCATCTGGAGTAAAACCTCTCAGCTGACGAACAATGGCTGTGAACACTATACAGTGAATTTCTTATTTGAGCCAAGCTGTATTTGGCAAAAGTAGATAAATTCTTGAAGAACCTGAGTGGATGTGTTTTCTCAGGAGTGCAGTGTTCCTATGTATAGTCTCCTAGAAGGCACAAAAAGTTCCTTCAAGTAGCCCCGCACCGAAGAGTGGGTGCACAGGACCCAAAACGGGCATCACTGTGCTTGTAGCTACAACCCCATCCCCAGGGACACCACAGGCGCAGGACATGCCGTACATTACTCTTCTCAAGAAGGCGCCATTCATATTTTAGTTCACATGAGTGGCACCTTCTTGTAAGGGCACTGCACGCTGGATGGCTGGATGTGGCATCCCAGACCAAATGCTCCCTATTCATGGAGTTTTCATTCAAGTCCCTGTAGGTGTATGCCTTTGCATGGCCACCAAAATGTATGCCAAGAAACTATGCAGCTTCTAGCGCCCAGCACTCACCTTTACATCCTGCCCTCAGGGAGATGTGAACATGCGGATTTTGGTTTTGTTTTGTTGTAATCCTGCCACTCAGGAGCTGATGCAGGAGACTCCCTTGAATCTGGGAGGTCGATGTTTCAGTGAGCAGAGATTGCGCCACTGTATTCCAGCCTGAATTTCATAGTGACACCCTCTCTCAAATAAACAAAAGTAAAAACAGAATCAAACAGGAAAAAAAAAAAAATTTAAATTAGTGGTTAAGTAGAAAGGACCAACCACTCAGCAAAGCTTTCTGTTATCCTAAAACTCCTGCTGGGATGCACAGATCTAAATTCCAATGGAAAAATCACAGAATACAACAACATGGATGCAAAGAAGTGGAGAAGAGTCAGAGGGTACCAGGTTGGAGAGAGCAGAAATTTCATTTATTTCTCAGGCTATGGAGTTACAAGACCCATAGAAATTACTATGAGAGAAAATCAAGACAGATAATGGGCTGTTAGACAAGAAGTGCTATTTTATTTCTCTTATGTCCATGGTTTTTTATACTTCATTTACTCACTTGCGCTCTCTCTCTCTCTCTCTCTCTCTCTCTGACTCTTTCTATCTCTGTGTTATTAACAATTAATAATAGCTTTTAGATTTCATAGCTGTAAGATGTAGTGATTACATTAATATATTTTCCATACTTTTACCCAACTTTCATGTAGGTCTTCATATTTAAAATGAGTTTGTTTTAGAAAGTACACTGTTATTTCTTATTTTTATGTAATTTGACAATTTCTGTCGTAATTGAAACATTTAGATCCTGTATATTAAAATAATTTTTATATACATGCATTTAAGTCGACTGGCTTTCTAGTTGTTTTCCATGTTTCATCCTTTTCTGATTCCTAATTTTCCTGTTTTTCTGCCTGATGATGGATTTAGTATTTTTATCTTTCAGTTATATTTTCTCTACTCTTGGCTTATTAGCTAGGTCACTTTAAAAAAACTGCGGTTGCTCTAGAGTTTACAAAGTTCTTATTTAATTAATCACACTCTTGAAACAATATCTTGAAACAATATTATCCTAGTTTATGTACAGTGAAAACACAGTATGCATACAATTTACCCATCCTTTGTCATATTTTTAAAAATTTTATTAAAGCTCTAGTCCCCACACACATATTTGTTTACACTATGAATTATTACGGACTGATTAATAAAATAATAAATTGTCCTCTGTGTGAAACTTCAATATTTGAGACAGGTCTCAGGTAATTTAGAAAGTGAATTTTGCCAAGGGTGAGGATGCGCACCCATGACCCAGCCTCAGGAGGTCCTGGTGACATGTGCCCAAGGTAGTCAGAGTACAGCTTGGTTTTATACATTTTGGGAGACATGAGACATAGATCTACTTATGTAAGATGAACATTTGTTCCATCTGGTCCCTGGAAAGGAGGGACAACTGGAAGCAAAAGTGGGACACCTCAAAGTGGGGAGGATGCTTCCAAGTCATAAGTAGGTGACAGACAAACAATTGCATTCTTTTGAGTTACTGATTAACCTTGCAAAAGGAGGCAATCAGATGTGTATTAATCACAGTGAGCAGAGGGATGACTGTGAATAGACTGGGAGACCTGTTTGCCCTAAGCAATTCCCACCTTGAATTTCCCATTAACTTAGTGATTTGGAGGCCTGAGATATTTCCCTTTCACATTCATATCTTCATCTTTACCCTTCTGGGTTTCTGCCCGATATTTTCTCTGCCTGAGGAAATGTGCTAATGTGTCTGGTAATGCATTTCTACTGGAGTGAATAATCGAAATATTGTTTGTCTGAAAAATTATCATGTTACTTTTGTGTTTATTACAGAGATACTGTTAGCCCATCCAAAGAAATATTTATCTCAAAATAGTTTGCTATTTTCTAACATAACCATTTGTTCCTATCTCTGTGCTGAAACTCCTCATTTGCTCATCTGTGATGTCTACTTTTTCCAGTAGTGATAGTGTTTGGATCTGTGTGCCCACCCCCATCTCATGTTGAGTAGTAATCCCTAATGTTGGAGGTGGGGCCTGGTGGGAGGTGACTGGATCATGGGGGTGGAATTCTGGTGGAATTAAATGGTGGAAATAAGCCACTACTTAAAATGGAATATTTTAGTACAGCTGAGAGAAAGAAGAAAAGACTTAGAAAACATTTAAAATACTGAAAATGCCATAAAATCAAGTCAAAAATCAATCAACCAAAAAATTGTATGATAGAATGAAAGATGGCACATAAAATGATGTTTCAAAATTATTTAGTAGGCTACTCAGTGTTCTCATAAAATATTCATGATTCCTTATTTGAAATCATTTATAAGAGAAAGGTAGAAAATTGTTGACCCCAACCTAAAACCTAGGAATAAATGCAGATAAATGTGTGGAAACATCCATATCTATATTTTATCAAACACTGTATCTACAGTATGATATTGCTGGTATTAGTGTATTATTTCATTAATGCTATTCATTTCATGTTTTTCATACCTTTTTCCAAGTTGTTCTGCAATAGGAATTACCCTCATGGTCCAAAAAACAAAAAAAGGTATCAACAAAAATGTATTTTTTATTGACAGAATTCTGATACAAGAATAACTTGGAAAAGTGTAAAATTTGTTTTTGACAGTTATTTTTCCTCTTTTGAGGTTTTTAGATCTATATATAGTCAACTTGTTCAGTTAGAGTTCTTGCCTTTCCATGTTCCTGACTCCTAACCGTAATAAATGTTAATTTATTATAAATTATGAGGATAAACTAATACATTCACATTAATGATGTGACAAAATTATACTACAGGAAGGAAGGTGTAGAATGAATACGTAACCATTAAGCCAGGATTTTTCCTGTGCTAGGACTACAACAGGGATCAGAACAGACTCAGAACATGCTCATAGAACTGATGTTTTATTAAAAACACACAATTTTTAAAAAGTAGTAAAGTTTTAAGTAAACACAGGTGTGCTAAATTATATGTAGTTATGCTAGATATGTTATTTATCACAATATTAAATCATATACATTTAGTATTCTGTAGTTTCCTTGTATTATGTCAATGGTCTTATTTGAAGACAAATTGTAATTTTTTCAATATCTTTTTTCAAAGTCTATTTTATCAACTTATTTTTAGTCAATTTTATTTTTATATTTTGATACCATACATAATGTCAAAAAATGTTCTCTGATTTTTTTTTTTTCAAAAAATTGTATAGTTTGACATTTTGGCCTAAGATTGTGTTAATTTCTGTATATGGTTTTAAATATGGATCAAGGTTCACATTTTTCATGTGTATATCACATTTTGTAGCATCTTATTGTTTAAATACTATTATTCAGTAGATTGACTTTAAGGCTTACTGAAAATGAATTTGGGACCTGTATGGATATTTCTGGTCCTTCTATTCATTCATCCTGTCTTCAGAACCATAGTACATTGCCTAAACTCATTATACACTAAATCTAGAAAATGGAAGTGTAAATTCTCCAACTTTGTGATTCTCTTTCAGATTGTTTTGCAGATTCTAGTTTATTTGCCCTTTACATCAGCTTTAGCATCATGCTAGTATCTACAAATATTTTTCTGAGACATTGGTTGGAATTGCATTAACTCTGTAGATCAATAGAACTCTTTAAATCTATAGCTTTAATCCTTAAATCCATAAAGATGATACTCCTCTCCAGTTACTTAGTAATTACTTGATTTTCTTAGTGTATTTACACTTTTAGTATACAGACGTTTTTGGTTTTCTATTGATACTGTAACAAATTGCCACAAATTTTGTTGTTTACAACACCATAAATTTATTATATTAGAGTCTAAATGTCAGACATCTAAAATAGGTTTATCTTGCCTAAAATTAAGGCATTGGCAGGGCTTTGTTCGTCCTGTTGGCTCTAGAGGAGAATCTACTTGTTTGTCTTTTTTGGATTCTAGTCACTTTCTCCATTCTTTGGCTCATGGCCTTTACCTCCACCTATAGTCAAAACTATAGCATTTTCCAATGCTCTCTTATTCTGTCCAACTTCCTCCTACTTATGAGGGCCCTTGTGATTATGTTGCACTCACCTAGATAATCTAGGATAATTCCAATCTCAAAATATTTAATCACACCTGCTAATTCCTTTCTACCATAAAATGTGATGTGTTTGAGTTCAGGGTTTACACTGTAAACATCTTTTGGAGGGGGGTTATTATTCTGCCTACCACAGAGATCTGGTAATTTTTCCATAGAGTTTCACCTAAATAGTATATGCTAATATTATTGTATGTTTCAATTAGCTTGATTTAATCATTGCATAATGTACACATATATCAAAACATGTTGTACACCTTACATATACACAATTGTTATATCAGATATACCTTAAGAAATTGGAAGAAAACTGGCTGAGTAATACAAAAAAGCATTTCATTGAAAGAAAAACCATAAATACCAGTGAATATGTTACTCTTTTTGAAATATCATAAAAGAGCTGTATCAACTAACTCTTTTGATTTTAGGATATCATTTAAAGTTATATACATAAACATGCATTCACTATAATACAGTTTTAGAAATTATATGCTAAAAAGAGTTATCACTTTGAAAAATTCTAGGTACACACAGCATTTCCAGCTGACAGAAATTTTTAACTGTTCAGAATGCCACCCCCCACCCCAAAAAACAAAGATTCTGTGTATTCTATTAGTACAGTTGTTTTCATTATGGAAAAGATATTTCGACTGATTTTTGTTTTTACTTTCAGAGATTAATCGTCTCATAGATATTCATATATTCTGAATCTAAAATAACATAAATTAAATCCTGCTTGTAACCATATTGCAAATGTTTTTTATAGTTTCTCCCTTTCGGTGATATCTGCTATAGCCTCTAATTCAGTTGGAATCAAAATTGTATTAATCACGTAGTATGTATAACACTCTTTACACATTTCCACAATATAAATAACTTACTTTATAACTTCCCAAACATGCGTACTAGTTTCATGCTGGATATGGCCTCACACAGTCTGGCGCTTATCTTTCTCTTCAGCGCTTTTTCATTCTCTCTCTCTCTCTCTCTCTCTCCCCGGGTGTGAGTATGGGTGGGTGTGGGAGTGGATTTCCCTCTATCTAGCTCCATTAGGTTAAGAGTTAAGAAGTGTTGCCACATGCAAATGGGGAGAGAAGCCTAGGAGCTATCTCTTGAGTATCAATTCTATCATACCCTTCCGTTCTTCAAATATATTCTTAAAAAATGGGGACAAAAAGATAACTAAAGAGAGGGAAATATTCTTGGGTGGACTATGCTTAGCCCTTCATCAATTGGTGACATAAAGCTTTGAAAGGTATTTAAAAGTCAATCAGAAAATCTTTTAGTCTTGGAGAGAAAATGGACCCTGTGGATCAGCGATGAAGGGACCTTAGAGGCAGGAGAGTCTTTTTCCCAAAAGATTCTAAAGGAGGAGCCTTGCAAATGGTGACTAGTTGATAAGTGAGAAAAGTTTAGAGAATTTGGGAATCGGGAGTAAAACCTCTCAGCTGACACACAATGGCTGTGGCCACTATAAAGAGTCTTTCTCATTTGAGCCAAGCCTCATATGGCAAAAAGAGAGAAAATCCTAACCGAAGTGGGTGTTTTTTTCTCAGGAGTCCACTGTTCCTGTGTGCAGTCTCCTAGAAGGCACAAAAAGTTCCATGAAGTAGCCCAGCACTGAAGAGTGGGTGCACAGGATCCAAAATAGGCATCACTGTGCCCGTAGCTACAACCCCATTCCCAGGGACACCACATGCGCAGGACATGCCGTACATTACTCTTCTCAAGAAGGCGACATTCATGTTTTAGTCCATATGAGTGACACCTCCTTGTGAAGGGTACTGCACGCTGAATGGCTGAATGTGGCATCCCAGACCAAATGGTCCCCATTCATGCAGCTGTTATTCAAGTCCATATAGGTATATGCCTTCGCATGGCCACCAAGACTTATGCCAAGAAACTTGGCAGCTTCTAGCCCCCAGCACTCACCTTTACATCCTGCCCTCAGTGAGATGTGAACATGCAGATTTTGGTCTTGTTTTGTTGTAATCCTGCCACTCAGGAGGCTGATGCAGGAGACTCCCTTGAATCTGGGAGGCCGATGTTTCAGGGAGCGGAGATTGCAGCACTGTACTCCAGCCTGAATTTCAAAGTGGGACTCTCTCTCAAAAAAACAAAAACCAAATCAAACAGAAAAAAAAATTTTTTTAAATTACTAATTAAGTAGAAAGGACCAACCATTCAGCAAAGTTTTCTGTTGTCCTGAATCTCCAGCTGCGATGCACAGACACAGAATACAGCAACCTGGATGCAAAGAAATGGCAGAGTCAGAGGGTAACAGGTTGGAGGGAGTTGAAATTTCATTTATTTTTCAGGCTATGGAGTTCCAAGAACCCAAAGAAATTAAGAAAATCAAGACAGATAACGGGCTGGAAGACTAGCAATGCTATTTTATTTCTCTTACATCCATTGTTCTTTATACTTCATTTACTTGATCACTCTCTTTCTCTCTCCCTCTGTGTGTGTATGTTATTAACAAGTAATAATAGTTCTAAGATGTTGTAGCTATAAGATTTAGTGATTGTATTAGTGTATTTTCTATCTTTTTACCCAACTTTCACAAAGGTCTTCAAATTTAAAATGGATTTGTTTTAGAATGTATACTGTTGTTTTTTATTTTTATGTAGTTTGACAATTTCTGTCTTAATTGAAGCATGCTGATCATTATATTAATATAATTTTTTATACACATGCATATAAATCTACTGGCTTTCTAGATGTTTCCGATGTTTCATCCTTTTCTTATTCCTAATTTTCCTGTTATTCTGCCTGATGGTGGATTTAGTATTTTTATCATTCAGTTATATTTTCTCTACTCTTGGCTTATTAGTTAGGTCACTTTCAAAAAATAGTGGTTGCTGTAGAGTTTACAAAGTTCATATTTAATTCATCACACTCTAAAGAATATACTAGTTTATGTATAGTTTAAAAATCTTATATTATGCTTACACTTCACCCCATTCTTTATCATACTGTTATTACTTTTAAAGTTGCAATCCCCACACACATATTTCTTTATACTATGAATTATTAGTGCCTGATCAATAAAATAAAAAAATGTCCTCTGTGTGAACCCCCAAAATTTGATATAGGTCTCAGGCAATTTAGAAAGTTATTTTTGCCAATGGTAAGGACGCCCACCCATGACACGGCCTCAGGTGGTACTGGTGACATGTGCCCAAGGTGTGCCAAAGGTGGTCAGAGCACAGCTTGGTTTTTTACATTCTGGGAGACTTGAGACATGGAACAACATATGTAAGATGAACATTTGTTCAGTCTGGTCTGGGGAGGAGAGACAACTCGAAGCAAAAGTGGAACATCTCAAATTAGATAGGAGGCTTCCAGGTCATAGGTAGGTGACAGACAGACCATTGCATTCTTTTGACTTACTGATTAACCCTTCCAAAGGAGGCAATCAGATATACATTTACCTCAGTAAGCAGAGGGATGACAATGAATAGTTTGGGAGACCTGTTTACCCTAAGCAGATGCCAGCTTGCATTGTCCCTTAACTTACTGATTTGGGGGCCGAGATATTTCTTTCACATCCATATCTACATCTTTACCATTTTCTGGGTTTGTAATTTGTTTGCGTAGGTTCATGTTTCTGTTTCGTATTTTTCTGCTTGAGAAAATGTGTTAACATGTCTGGCAATGCATTTTCTACTGAATCGAAATGTTCTTTGTCTGAAAAAATTATGTCATTTTTTGTGTTTATTATAGTGATAATTGTAAGTTCATCAAAAGAAATATTTCTCAGAATAGTTTGCTTTTTTCTAACATAAACATTTCTCAAGTTCCTGTCTCTGTGCTGAAATTCCTTATTTGCTCATTTGTGATGTCCACTTTTTCTAATAGTGATATTGTTTGGATCTATGTTCCCACCCGCATCTCATGTTGAATTGTAAACCCCCAATGTTGGAGGTGACACCTGGTGGGAGGTGATTGGATGCTGGGGGTGAAATTCTCAGGAATGGTCTAGCACGTCCCTGTGATGCTGTTCTCATGATAGTGAGTTCTCATGAAAAGTGGTTGTTAAAAACGTGTGTAGCACCTCCCCCATCTCTCTTCCTTGTTTTCTGGCCATGTGAAGGGGAAGCTCCTCCCTTGCCTCTTCGATGATTGAAAATTTCCTGAGGCCTCCCAGACATGCTTCCTGTATAGCCTACAGAACCATGAGCCAATTACACATACCAAAACTGTAGAATCAGCATTTGCACTCGGTATCAGGCAGAGGCCAAAACAGTTTGCAGGGCTCAGAGGAAGACAGAAAGATGAAGGAAAAGTTGAAATTTCTGAAATACTTGTTGGCTGATAGTGATATGGACACTGAAGACCAGGCTGAGGAGGTCTCAGGTAGAAATGAGGAACTTATCAGGAAGTGGAGTAAGGTCACCTTGGTTATGGATTAGCAAAACACTGGTGGCATTGTGGCCCTGCCCTAGGGATCTGTGGAACTTTTGATTTTGAGAGTGGTGATTTAGGGTTTATGGAAAAGAATTTTCTAAGCAGCATAGCATTCAAGATGGGGCCCGGTTGCTTCTAATAGCCTATGCTCGTGTGTCAACAAAAAAATATGATGTAAAACTGGCACTTACATTTAAAAGGAAAGCAGAGTGTAAAGGTTTTGAAAATTTGCAGCCTGGCCACATGGTAGAAAAGAACAACCCATTTTCTGGGAAGGAATTCAAGCTAGCTGTAGAAATCTGCTTAAGTAATAAGGAACTGAATGGTAATAGCCAAGACAATGGGGAGGCCTCAAAGGCATTTCAGAGACCTCTGCAGTAGCCCCACCTCCCATCACAGGCCAAGAGGCCTAGGAGGCGAGACTGTTTTTATGGGCCACACCCAGGGCCCCACTGCCCTGTACAGTGTCTGGACACTGCTCCTAATATCCTGGCTGCTCCAGCGCCTGCCTTGGCCCAAAGTTTCCCCGATACAGCTTCAGCGACAGGTTCAGATGGTGCAAACCATGATACTTGGTGGCTTCTAGTTGGTGATAATCCTGTGGGTGCACAGAGCAAGAGTTGAGGCTTGAGAGCCTTAGCCTAGATTTCAGAGGATGTGTGGAAAAACATGGATGTCCAGGCAGAAGCCTAATGCAGGGGTCTAGTCCTCATGGAGAACCTTTACTAGGGCAGTGCAGAGGGGAAATGTGATGTTGCAGCCACCAGAGTCCACACTGGAGCACTGCCTAGTGGAGCTGTGAGAGAAGGACCAACATCCTCCAGACCCTAGAATGCTAGATCCATTGACAGCTTGTAATTGAGCCTGGAAAAGGCTTAGGTACTCAATGCCAGCCCATTGGGGGCTGGACCCTGCAAAGCCACAGGGTTAGAGCTGCCCGAGGCTTTGGGAGCCCAGCCCTTGCACCAGTGTGCTCTGGATGTTGGATATGAAATCAAAGGAGGTCATTTTGGAGATTTAAGTTTAAAGACTTCCCTGCTGGGTTTCAGACTTGCACAGGACCTGCAGCCCCTTTCTATTGGCTGATTTCTCACAAGTATTTACCCAATGCTTATGGCTCCATTGTACCTTAGAAGTAATTAACTTGATTGTATTTTATAGGCTGATAGGTAGAAAGCAATAGCCTTGTCTCAGATGGGACTTTGGTTTGGGGACTTTTGAGTTAATCCTTCAATGAGCTAAGACTTCAGGGGATTGTTGGGATTTTATTTTGCAAAGTGTAAGAAGGACATGAGATTTGGGAGGGGTCAGGGCAGAATAATAAAGTTTGGATCTCTGTCCCCACCCAAATCTTAGGTTGAATTGTAATCCCCAGTGTTGGAGGTGGGGCCTCTGGGGAGGTGACTGAATCATGGGAGTGGAATTCTGGTGGAATTTAATAGTGGAAACAAACTACTACTTAAAATGGAATATTTTAGTAAATCTGAGAGAAAGAAGAAAAGACTTAGAAAATATTTAAAATATTGAAAATGGTATAAAAGCAAGTCAAAAATCAGAAAACAATTGCATGATAGAATTAAAGATGGTGCATAAAAATCATGTTTCAAAATTATCCACTAGGGTACTCAGTGTTTTCATAAAATATTCGTGATGCATTATTTGAAATCATTTATAAGAGAATGACACAAATTTTTTACCCCATCCTAAAATCTAAGTCTGAATACAGATAAATGTGTGGAGAGATCCACATATAAATTTTAATAGAGTTTTAGAAATTATATACTACATACAGTTATCACTTTGGAAAATTCTATGTACATACAGTACTTCCAACTGACAGCATTTTCTTACTGTTCAGAATGCCACACATCCCACAAAAAATTGTTTTCAAAATGGAAAAGATATTTCAACTTTTTTTTTATGTGAAGACATTAATGGTCTTATACATATTCATATATTCTGAATCTAAAACAAATTAACAAAAATCCTGCCTGTAACCATATAGCAATTGTTTTTTATAGTTTTTCCCTTTTGGTGTATCTGCAGTAGCCTCTGTTTCAGCTGGAATCAAAATTGTATTAATCATTTACTATTTATAAAATTTGTTTTATACATTTCCACAATATAAGCAGCTTATTTATAACCTACTACCCCAACATGGGTACTAGTTTCATGCTGCAGATAGCCTCGCACAGTCTGGTGCTTGTCTTTCTCTTGCATGCGTGTTCTCTCTCCCCCTCTCCCTCTCCCTCTCCCTCTCCCTCCCTCTCTCTCTCTCTCTCT